>JAEIGI010000215.1:0-41571 GCA_018903615.1 Drosophila neocordata | reverse complement strand
CATATCGATATATCCATATCGATATCCATATCGATATCCCATATCGATAACCCTATCGATATTCATATCGATATCCATATTATATCGATATCCATATCGATATCCATATCGATATCCATATCGATATCCATATCGATATCCATATCGATGACCATATCGATATCCATATCGATATCCATATCGATATCCATATCGATATCCATATCGATATCGATATCGATATGCATATATACATATCGGTGTCGATATCGATATCCATATCGATATCAATATCGATATCCGCTATCGATATCCATATCGATATCCATAAAGATATATCGATATCCATATCGACATCCGTATCGATATCCATATCGATACCCATATCGATATCCATATCGATATCCATATCGATATACTTTATCGAATATCCATATCGATATCCATATCGAATATCTCAATATCCATATCCGATATCGATATCCATATCGATATGCATATCGATATCCATATCGATATCCATATCGATATCCATATCGATATGCATCCCATCGATATCCATATCGATATCCATATCGATATCGCATATCATATATATCGATATCCCATATCCGATTCGTATATCGATATCCATATCGATATCTATATCGATATCCATATCGATCATCAAAGCTATTCATATCGATATATCCATATCGATATCCATATCGATATACATATCGATATCCATATCGATATCCATATCGATATCCATATCGATATCCATATCGATATCCATATCGATATCCATATCGATATCCATATCGATATCCATATCGATATCCATATCGATATCCATATCGATATCCATATCGATATCCATATCGATATCCATATCGATATCCATATCGATATCCGTATCGATATCCATATCGATGTCCATATCGATATCCATATCGATATCCATATCGATATCCATATCGATATCCATATCGATATCCATATCGATATCCATATCGATATCCATATCGATATCCATATCGATATCCATATCGATATCCATATCGATATCCATATCGATATCCATATCGATATCCATATCGATATCCATATCGATATCCATATCGATATCCATATCGATATCCATATCGATATCCATATCGATATCCATATCGATATCCATATCGATATCCATATCGATATCCATATCGATATCCATATCGATATCCATATCGATAACCATATCGATATCCATATCGATATCCATATCGATATCCATATCGATATCCATATCGATATCCATATCGATATCCATATCGATATCCATATCGATATCCATATCGATATCCATATCGATATCCATATCGATATCCCTATCGATATCCATATCGATATCCATATCGATATCCATATCGATATCCATATCGATATCCATATCGATATCCATATCGATATCCATATCGATATCCATATCGATATCCATATCGATATCCATATCGATATCCCTATCGATATCCATATCGATATCCATATCGATATCCATATCGATATCCATATCGATATCCATATCGATATCCATATCGATATCCATATCGATATCCATATCGATATCCACATCGATATCCACATCGATATCCATATCGATATCCATATCGATATCCATATCGATATCCATATCGATATCCATATCGATATCCATATCGATATCCATATCGATATCCATATCGATATCCATATCGATATCCATATCCCATCGATATCCATATCGATATCCGTATCGATATCCATATCGATATCCATATCGATATCCATATCGATATCCATATCGATATCCATATCGATATCCATATCGATATCCATATCGATATCCACATCGATATCCATATCGATATCCATATCGATATCCATATCGATATCGATATCCATATCCATATCGATATCGATATCTATATCGATATCCATATCGATATCCATATCGATATCCATATCGATATCCATATCGATATCCATATCGATATCCATATCGATATCCATATCGATATCCATATCGATATCCATATCGATATCCATATCGATATCCATATCGATATCCATATCAGATATCCTTATCGATATCCCATATCGATATCCATATCGATATCCATATCGATATCCATATCGATATCCATATCGATATCCATATCGATATCCATATCGATATCCATATCGATATCCATATCGATATCCATATCGATATCCATATCGATATCCATATCGATGTCCATATCGATATCCATATCGATATCCATATCGATATCCATATCGATATCCATATCGATAGCCATATCGATATCCATATCGATATCCATATCGATATCCATATCGATATCCATATCGATATCCATATCGATATCCATATCGATATCCATATCGATATCCATATCGATATCCATATCGATATCCATATCGATATCTCATATCGATATCCATATCGATATCCATATCGATATCCATATCGATATCCATATCGATATCCATATCGATATCCATATCGATATCCATATCGATATCCATATCGATATCCATATCGATATCCATATCGATATCCATATCGATATCCATATCGATATCCATATCGATATCCATATCGATATTATCCATATCGATATCCATATCGATATCCATATCGATATCCATATCGATATCCATATCGATATCCATATCGATATCCATATCGATATCCATATCGATATCCATATCGATATCCATATCGATATCCATATCGATATCCATATCGATATCCATATCGATATCCATATCGATATCCATATCGATATCCATATCGATATCCATATCGATATCCATATCGATATCCATATCGATATCCATATCGATATCCATATCGATATCCATATCGATATCATATCGATATCCATATCGATATCCATATCGATATCCATATCGATATCCATATCGATATCCATATCGATATCCATATCGATATCCATATCGATATCCATATCGATATCCATATCGATATCCATATCGATATCCATATCGATATCCATATCGATATCCATATCGATATCCATATCGATATCTATATCGATATCCATATCGATATCCATATCAGATATCCATATCGATATCCATATCGATATCGATATCGATGTCCATATCGATATCCATATCGATATCCATATCGATATCCATATCGATATCCATATCGATATCCATATCGATATCCATATCGATATCCATATCATATCGATATCCATATCGATATCCATATCGATATCCATATCGATATCCATATCGATATCCATATCGATATCCATATCGATATCCATATCGATATCCATATCGATATCCATATCGATATCCATATCGATATCCATATCGATATCCATATCGATATCCATATCGATATCCATATCGATATCCATATCGATATCCATATCGATATCCATATCGATATCCATATCGATATCCATATCGATATCCACTATCGATATCCATATCGATATCCATATCGATATCCATATCGATATCCATATCGATATCCATATCGATATCCATATCGATATCCATATCGATATCCATATCGATATCCATATCGATATCCATATCGATATCCATATCGGTATCCATATCGATATCCATATCGATATCCATATCGATATCAATATCGATATCCATATCGATATCCATATCGATATCCATATCGATATCCATATCGATATCCATATCGTTATCCATATCGATATCCATATCGATATCCATATCGATATCCATATCGATATCCATATCGATATCCATATCGATGTCCTGTCGATATCCATATCGATATCCATATCGATATATCCATATCGATATCCATATCGATATCATATCCATATCGATATATGTCGATATCCATATCGATATCCATATCGATATCCATATCGATATCGATATCATATCGATATCCATATCGATATCCATATCGATATCCATATCGATATCCATATCGATATCCATATCGATATCCATATCGATATCCATATCGATATCCATATCGATATCCATATCGATATCCATATCGATATCCATATCGATATCCATATCGATATCCATATCGATATCCATATCGATATCCATATCGATATCCATATCGATATCCATATCGATATCCATATCGATATATCCATATCGATATCCATATCGATATCCACTATCGATATCCATATCGATATCCATATCGATATCTATATAGATTATATATCGATTCTATATCGATATCCATATCGATATATTCGATATCGCTATCCATATCGAAATCCATATCGATATCCATATCAATATCATATCGATATCCATATCGATATCCATATCGATATCCATATCGATATCCATATCGATATCCATATCGATATCCATATCGATATCCATATCGATATCCATATCGATATCCATATCGATATCCATATCGATATCCATATCGATATCCATATCGATATCCATATCGATATCCATATCGATATCCATATCGATATCCATATCTATATACATATCAAAATCCACATCAAAATCCATATCGTTATCCATATCGATATCCATATCGATATCCATATCAATATCCATATCGATATCTATATCGATATCCATATCGATATCCATATCGATATCCATTTCGAGATCCATATCGATATTCATATCGTTATCCATATCGATATACATATCGATATCCATGTCGATATCCATATCGATATCCATATCGATCCATATCGATCGATATCCATATCGATATCCATATCGATATCCATATCGATATCCATATCGATATCCATATCGATATCCATATCGATATCAATATCGATATCCATATCGATATCCATATCGATATCCATATCGATATCCATATCGATATCCATATCGATATCCATATCGATATCCATATCGATATCCATATCGATATCCATATCGATTACTCTATCGATATTCATATCTATATACATAACAATATCCAAATCGATATCCATATCGATATCCATATTGATATCCATATCGATATATCCATATCGATATCCATATCGATATCCATATCGATATCCATATCGATATCCATATCGATATCCATATCGATATCCATATCGATATCCATATCGATATCCATATCGATATCCATATCGATATTCATATCTATCGATATACATATCGATATCCATATCGATATCCATATCGATATCCATATAGATATCCATATCGATATCCATATCGATATCCATATCGATATCCATATCGATATCCATATCGATATCCATATCGATATCCATATCGATATCCATATCGATATCCATATCGATATCCATATCGATATCCATCGATATCGATTCCATATCGATTTCCACTTCGAGATCCATATCGATATCGATATACATATCAATATCCATATCGATATATATATCGATATACATATCGATATCCATATCGATATCCATATCGATATCCATATCAATATCGATATCGATATCGATATCGATATCCATATCGATATCCATATCGATATCCATATCCATATCGATATCCATATCGATATCCATATCGATATCCATATCGATATCCATATCGATATCCATATCGATATCCATATCGATATCCATATCGATATCCATATCGATATCCATCGATATCGATTCCATATCGATTTCCACTTCGAGATCCATATCGATATCTATCATATCGATATCCATATCGATATCCATATCGATATCCATATCGATATCCATATCGATATCCATATCGATATCCATATCGATATCCATATCGATATCGATATCCATATCGATATCCATATCGATATCCATATCGATATCCATATCGATATCCATATCGATATCCATATCGATATCCATATTGATATCCATATCGATATCCATATCGATATCCATATCGATATCCATATCGATATCCATATCGATATCCATATCGATATCCATATCGATATACCATATCGATATCCATATCGATATCCATATCGATATCCATATCGATATCCATATCGATATCCATATCGATATCCATATCGATATCATCCATATCGATATCCATATCGATATCCATATCGATATCCATATCGATATCCATATCGATATCCATATCGATATCCATATCGATATCCATATCGATATCCATATCGATATCCATATCGATATCCATATCGATATCCATATCGATATCCATATCGATATCCATATCGATATCCATATCGATATCCATATCGATATCCATATCGATATACTTTATCGATATCCATATCGATATCCATATCGATATCCATATCGATATCCATATCGATATCCATATCGATATCCATATCGATATCCATATTGATATCCATATCGATATCCATATCGATATCCATATCGATATCCATATCGATATCCATATCGATATCCATATCGATATCCATATCGATATCCATATCGATATCCATATCGATATCCATATCGATATTACCATATCGATATCCATATCGATATCCATATCGATATCCATATCGATATCCATATCGATATCCATATCGATATCCATATCGATATCCATATCGATATCCATATCGATATCCATATCGATATCCATATCGATATCCATATCGATATCCATATCGATATCCATATCGATATATCCATATCGATATCGATATCCATATCGATATCCATATCTGATATCCATATCGATATCATACTCATCGATATCCATATCGATATCCATATCGATATCCATATACATATCGATATATTCGATATCCATATCGATCGATATCCATATCGATATCCATATCGATATCCATATCGATATCACATATCGATATCCATATCGAATATCTATATCGATATCCATATCGATATCCATATCGATATCCATATCGATATACATATCGATATCCTATCAATGTCGATATCCATATCGATATCCATCATATCTATATCGATATCCATATCGATATCCATATCGATATCCATATGTATATCCATATCGATATCCATATCGATATCCATATCGATATCCATATCGATATCCATATCGATATCCATATCGATATCCATATCGATATCCATATCGATATCTATCGATATCCATATCGATATCCATATACAATCGATATCCATATCGATTCCGTATCGATATCCATATAGATATGCATATCGCTATCCAAATCAAAATCTATATCGCTATCCATATCCATATCGATGTGCATATCGATATCCATATCGAAATCCATATAGATATCGATATCCATATCCAATCGATATCCATATCGACATCCATATCGATATCCATATCGACCCATATCGATATCCATATCGATATTCATATCGATATCCACTTCGATATCTATATCGATATGCATATCGATATCTATATCTATATCCATATCGATATCCATATCGATATCCATATCAATATCCATATCGATATCCATATCGATATCAATTTTAATATCCATATCGATTCATATCAATATCCATATCGATATTCATATCAATATCCAAATCGAAATTCATATCGATATCGATATCCATATCCATATCGATGTGCATATCGATATCCATATTGATATCCATATCGATATCCATATCGATATCCATATCGATATCCATATCGATATCCATATCGATATCCATATCGATATCCATATCGATATCCATATTGATATCCATATCGATATCCATGTCGATATCCATATTGATATCCATAGCAATATCAATATCCATATCGATATCCATTTTGATATCCATATGGATCCATATCGATTACTATATCGATATTCATATTTTTACACATAACATTATCCAAATCGCCAGCCATATCGAAATCCACATTGATATCCATATCGATATCCATATCGATATCCATATCGTTATCCATATGGTTATCAATCTCGGTATCTATATCTATATCCATATCGATATCTATATCTATATCCATATTGATGTCCATACCGATATCCATATCGATATACATATCGATATCCATATCGATATCCATATCGATCCATATCGATATCCTACAATTTTCAATATACATATCGATTCATATCGATATCCATAACCATATTCATATCAATATCCATATCGATATTCATATCGATATGCAAATCGATATGCATATCGATATCCATATCCATATCGATGTGCATATTGATATCCATATTGATATCCATATCGATATACATATCGATGTGCATATCGATATCCATATTGATATCCATATCGGCATCCATATCGATATGCATATCGACATCCATATCGATATCCATATCGATATCCATATCGAGCCATATCGATATCCATATCGATATTCATATCGATATCCACATCGATATCCATATCGATATGCATATTGATATCCATATCCATATCGATGTGCATATTGATATCCATATTGATATCCATATCGATATACATATCGATGTGCATATCGATGTGCATATCGATATCCATATTGATATCCATATCGACATCCATATTGATATGCATATCGACATCCATATCGATATCCATATCGATATCCATATCGATATCCATATCGATATCCATATCGATATCCATATCGATATCCATATCGATATCCATATCGATATCCATATCGATATCCATATCGATATCCATATCGATATCCATATCGATATCCATATTGATATCCATATCGATATCCATATCGATATCCATATCGATATCCATATCGATATCCATATCGATATCCATATCGATATCCATATCGATATCCATATCGATATCCATATCGATATCCATATCGATATCCATATCGATATCCATATCGATATCCATATCGATATCCATATCGATATCCATATCTATATCCATATCGATATCCATATCGATATCCATATCGATATCCATATCGATATCTATATCGATATCCATATCGATATCCATATCGATATCCATATCGGATACTTATCGATATCCATATCGACATATACAATATACAAATCGATATCCATATCTAATCCATATAGATATTCCATATCGTTATCCATATTGAAATCCATATCGATTCCTATATATCGATATCCATATCGATATCCATATCGATATACATATCGATATCCATATCGATATCCATATCGATATCCATATCGATATGTCGATATCCATATCGATATCCATATCGATATCCATATCCACATCGATATCCATATCGATATCCATATCGATATCCATATCGACATATCCATATCCATATCGACATCCATATCGATATCCATATCGATATCCATATCGATATCCATATCGATATCCATATCGATATCCATATCGATATCCCTATCGATATCCATATCGATATCCATATCGATATCCATATCGATATCCATATCGATATCCATATCGATATCCATATCGATATCCATATCGCTATCCATATCGATATCCATATCGATATCCATATCGATATCCATATCGATATGCACATCGTTATCCATTTCGATATCCTTATCGATATCCATATCGAGATCCATATCGATATCCTTATCGATATCCATATCGATATCCATATCGATATCCATATCGATATCCATATCGATATCCACATCGATATCCATATCGATATCCATATTGATATCCATATCGATATCCATGTCGATGTCCATATTGATATCCATAGCAATATCAATATCCATATCGATATCCATTTTGATATCCATATGGATCCATATCGATTACTATATCGATATTCATATTTATACACATAACATTATCCAAATCGCCAGCCATATCGAAATCCATATTGATATCCATATCAATATCCATATCGTTATCCATATGGATATCCATATCGATATCCAACGATATACATATCGATATCCATATCGATATACATATCGATATCCATATCGATATACATATTGATCCATATCGATATCCATATCGATATCCATATCGATATCCATATCGATATCCATATTGATATCCATATCCATATCGATATACATATCGATATCCATATCGATATCCATATCGATATTCATATCGATATCCATATCGATATCCATATCGATATCCATATCGTTATCAATGTCGATATCTATATCGATATCCATATCGATATCTATATCCGTATCGATATCTATATTGATATCCATATCGATATCCATATCGATATCCATATCGATATCCATATCGATATCCATATCGATATCCATATCGATATCCATATCGATATCCATATCGATATCCATATCGTTATCAATATCGATATCTATATCGATATCCATATCGATATCTATATCTATATCCATATCGATATCGATATCCATATCGATATCCATATCGATATCCATATCGATATCCATATCGATATCCATATCGATATCCATATCGATATCCATATCGATATCCATATCGATATCCATATCGATATACATATCGATATCCATATCGATATCCATATCGATATCCATATCGTTATCAATGTCGATATCTATATCGATATCCATATCGATATCTATATCTATATCCATATCGATATCCATATCGATATCCATATCGATATCCATATCGATATCCATATCGATATCCATATCGATATCCATATCGATATCCATATCGATATCCATATCGATATCCATATCGTTATCAATGTCGATATCGATATCGATATCCATATCGATATCTATATCTATATCTATATCTATATCCATATCGATATCTATATCGATATCCATATCTATATCCATATCGATATCTATATCGATATCCATATCGATATCCATATCGATATCCATATCGATATCCATATCGATATCTATATCGATATCCATATCGATATCCATATCGATATTCATATCGATATCCATACCGATATAGATATCGATATCCATATCGATATCCATATCGATATCCTTATCAATATCCGTATCGATCCATATCGATATACATATCGATATCCATTTCCATATCCATATCGAATTCCATAGCGATATCCAAATCGATATGAATATCAATATCTATATGGATATCCATATCGATTACTATATCAATTACTATATCGATTTCTTTATAGATTAGTATATCGATTACTATATCGATTACTATTTCGATATCCAAAACGCCAGCCATATCGAAATCCACATTGATATCTATATCGATATACATATCGATATCCACATCGAAATCCATATCGATATCCATATCGATATCCATATCGATATCCATATCGATATGCATCTCCATATAAATATCGGGTTCCATATCGATATCTATATGGATATCCATATCGATTACTCTATCGATATTCATATCTATATACATAACAATATACAAATCGATATCCATATCTAATCCATATAGATATACATATAGATACCCATATCGATATCCATATCGATATCCATAGCGATATCCATATCGATATCCATATCGATATCCATATCGATATGCATCTCCATATACATATCGGGTTCCATATCGATATCCATATGGATATCCATATCGATTACTCTATCGATATTCATATCTATATACATAACAATATACAAATCGATATCCATATCTAATCCATATAGATATACATATAGATACCCATATCGTTATCCATATCGAAATCCACATCTATATCCATATCGAAATCCTCATAGATATCTATATCGAAATCCATATCGATATCCATATCGATATCCATATCGATATCCATATCGATATCCATATCGATATCCATATCGATATCCATATCGATTACTTTATCGATATTCATATCTATATACATAACAATATACAAATCGATATCCATATCTAATCCATATAGATATACATATAGATACCCATATCGTTATCCATATCGAAATCCACATCTATATACATATCGAAATCCTCATAGATATCCATATCGAAATCCATATCGATATCCATATCAATGTGCATCTCCATATACATATCGGGTTCCATATAGATATCTATATGGATATCCATATCGATTACCCTATCGATATTCATATCTATATACATAACAATATACAAATCGATATCCATATCTAATCCATATAGATATACATAAGGATACCCATATCGTTATCCATATCGAAATCCACATCTATATCCATATCGAAATCCTCATAGATATCCATATCGAAATCCATATCGATATCCATATCGATATCCATATCGATTACTCTATCGATATTCATATCTATATACATAACAATATACAAATCGATATCCATATCTAATCGATATAGATATACATATAGATACCCATATCGTTATCCATATCGAAATCCACATCTATATCCATATCGAAATCGTCATAGATATCCATATAGAAATCCATATCGATATCCATATCGATATCCCTATCGATTACTCTATCGATATTCATATCTATATACATAACAATATACAAATCGATATCCATATCTAATCCATGTAGATAGACCATATCGTTATCCATATTGAAATCCACATCCTCATAGATATCCATATCGATATCCATATCGATATACATATCGATATCCATATCGATATCCATATCGATATCCATATCCAATCGATATCCATATCGACATCCATATCGATATCCGTATCGACACATATCGATATCCATATCGATATTCATATCGATATCCACATCGATATCCCTATCGATATCTATCTCCATATCGACTTCCATAGCGATATCCATATCGATATCCATATAATTATATCGATATCCATATCGATATCTATCCATATCGGTAGCCATATCGATATCTATCCATATCGATATCCATATCGATTCATATCGATATCCATATCGCTATCCATATCGAAATCCACATCGATATCCATATCGATATCTATATCCATATGCACATCGTTATCCATTTCGATATCCTTATCGATATCCATATCGAGATCCATATCGATATCCTTATCCATATCGACATCCATATCGATATCCATATCGATATACATATCGATATCCATATCGATATACATATCGATATCCACATCGATATACATATTGATCCATATCGATATCCATATCGATATCCATATCGATATCCATATCGATATCCATATCGATATCCATATCGATATCCATATCGATATCCATATCGATATCCATATCGATATCCATATCGATATCTATATCGATATCCATATCTATATCCATATCGATATCTATATCGATATCTATATCGATATCCATATCGATATCCATATCGATATCCATATCGATATTCATATCGATATCCATACCGATATAGATATCGATATCCATATCGATATCCATATCGATATCCTTATCAATATCCGTATCGATCCATATCGATATACATATCGATATCCATTTCCATATCCATATCGAATTCCATAGCGATATCCAAATCGATATGAATATCAATATCTATATGGATATCCATATCGATTACTATATCAATTACTATATCGATTACTTTATAGATTAGTATATCGATTACTATATCGATAACTATATCGATTACTATTTCGATATCCAAAACGCCAGCCATATCGAAATCCACATTGATATCTATATCGATATACATATCGATATCCATATCGATATCCATATCGATATCCATATCGATATCCATAGCGATATCCATATCGATATCCATATCGATATCCATATCGATATCCATATCGATATCCATATCGATATCCATATCGATATGCATCTCCATATACATATCGGGTTCCATATCGATATCTATATGGATATCCAAATCGATTACTCTATCGATATTCATATCTATATACATAACAATATACAAATCGATATCCATATCTAATCCATATAGATATACATATAGATACCCATATCGTTATCCATATCGAAATCCACATCTATATCCATATCGAAATCCTCATGGATATCCATATCGAAATCCATATCGATATCCATATCGATATCCATATCGATTACTCTATCGATATTCATATCTATATACATAACAATATACAATTCGATATCCATATCTAATCCATATAGATATACATATAGATACCCATATCGTTATCCATATCGAAATCCACATCTATATCCATATCGAAATCCTCATAGATATCCATATCGAAATCCATATCGATATCCATATCGATATGCATCTCCATATACATATCGGGTTCCATATCGATATCTATATGGATATCCATATCGATTACTCTATCGATATTCATATCTATATACATAACAATATACAAATCGATATCCATATCTAATCCATATAGATATACATAAGGATACCCATATCGTTATCCATATCGAAATCCACATCAATATCCATATCGAAATCCTCATAGATATCCATATCGAAATCCATATCTATATCCATATCGATTACTCTATCGATATTCATATCTATATACATAACAATATACAAATCGATATCCATATCTAATCGATATAGATATACATATAGATACCCATATCGTTATCCATATCGAAATCCACATCTATATCCATATCGAAATCCTCATAGATATCCATATAGAAGTCCATATCGATATCCATATCGACATCCATATCGATATCCGTATCGACACATATCGATATCCATATCGATATTCATATCGATATCCACATCGATATCCCTATCGATATCTATCTCCATATCGACTTCCATAGCGATATCCATATCGATATCCATATAATTATATCGATATCCATCTCGATATCTATCCATATCGACCCATATCGATATCCATATCGCTATCCATATCGAAATCCACATCGATATCCATATCGATATCTATATCCATATATCCATCGTTATCCATATCGATATTCTATATCGATATCCATATCCGATATCCATATCGATATCGCTATCCATATCGATATCCATATCGATATCCATATCGATATCCATATCGATATCCACATCGATATCCATATCGATATCCATATCGATATACATATTGATATCCATATCGATATCCATATCGACATCCATATCGATATCCATATCGATATCCATATCGTTATCAATGTCGATATCGATATCCATATCGATATCCATATCTATCCATATCGATATCCATATCGATATCCTATATCGAAATCCACATCGATATCCATATCGATATCCATATCGATATCATATCGATATACATATCGATATCCATATCGATATCCATATCGATATCCATATCGATATCCATATCGATATCGATATCCATACCGATATGATATATCGATATCCATATCGATATCCATATCGATATCCATATCAATTACTATATCGATATCCATATCGATATACATATCGATATCCATTTCGATATCCATATCGAATTCCATATCGATATCCAAATCGATATGCATATCAATATCATATATGGATATCCATATCGATATCCATATCGATATACTATATCGATATCCATAGATATACTATATCGATATCCATATCGATATCCATATCGATATACATATCGATATCCATATCGATATCCATATCGATATCCATTATCTATATCGATATACATATCGATATCCATATCGATATCCATATCGATATCCATATCGATATCCATATCGATATCCATATCGATATCCATATCGATATCCATATCGATATCCATATCGATATCCATATCGATATCTATATGGATATCCATATCGATACTCATATCGATATCCATATCGATATACATATCAGATATCCATATCGATATCCATATCGATATCCATATCGATATCCATATCGATATCCATATCGATATCCATATCGATATCCATATCGATATCCATATCGATATCCATATCGATATCCATATCGATATCCATATCGATATCCATATCTATATACATAACAATATACAATTCGATATCCATATCCATATCGATATCTATATACATATCGATATCCCATATCGATATCCATATCGATATCCATATCGATATCCATATCGATATCCATATCGATATCCATATCGATATCCATATCGATATCCATATCGATATCCATATCGATATCCATATCGATATCCATATCGATATCCATATCGATATCCATATCTATATACATATCGATATACATATCGATATCCATATCGATATCCATATCGATATCCATATCGATATCCATATCGATATCCATATCGAAATCCACATCGATATCCATATCGATATCCATATTAGATATCCATATCGATATCCATATCGATATCCATATTGATCCATATCCATATCGATTACTATATCGATATTCATATCTATATCCATATCGATATCCATATCGATATCCATATCGATATCGACATATTGATATCCATATCGATATCCATATCGTTATCCATATGGATATGCATATCGATATCCATATCGATATCCATATCATATATATGATCCATATCGATATCCATATCGATATGCATATCGATATCCATATCGATATCCATATCGATATCCATATCGATATCCATATCGATATCCATATCGATATCCATATCGATATCCATATCGTACCCATATCGATATCCATATCGTTATTCATATCGATATCCACATCGATATCCATATCGATATCATATCATATCGATATCTATATCGATATCCATATCGATATCCATATCGATATCCATATCGATATCCATATCGATATCCATATCGATATCCATATTGATATCCATATCGATATCCATATCGATATCCATATCGATATCCATATCGATATCCATATCGATATCCATATCGATATCTATATCTATATCCATATCGATATGCTATATCGATATCCATATCGATATCCATATCGATATCCATATCGATATCCATATCGATATCCATATCGATATCCATATCGATATCCATATCGATATCCATATCGATATCCATATCGATATCCATATCGATATCCATATCGATATCCATGTCGATATCCATATTTGATATCCATAGCAATATCGATATCCATATCGATATCCATTTCGATATCCATATGGAATTCCATATCGACATCGACTATATCGATATTCATATCTATATACATAACAATTATCCAAATCGATATCCATATCGAAATCCATACATAACAATATCGATATCCATATTGATATCGATATCCATCATCGATATCCATATCGATATCCATATCGGTATCTATATCGATATCCATATCGATATCCATATCGATATCCATATCGATATCCATATCGATATCCATATCGATATACATATCTACATCGATATGGATATACATATCGATCCATATCGATATCCGTATAGATATCTATATTAGATATACATATCGATTCATAAAATCGATATCCACATCGATATCCATATCGATATCCACATCGATATCCATATCGATATCCATATCTATATCCATATTGATATCCATATCCATATCGATATTCATATTGATATCCATATCGATATCCATGTCGATATCCATATCGATATCCATATCGATATCCATATCGATATCCATATCGATATCCATATCGATATCCATATCGATATCCATATCGATATCCATATCGATATCCATATCGATATCCATATCGATATCCATATCGATATCCATATCGACCCATATCGATATCCATATCGATATTCATATCGATATTCATATCGATATCCACATCGATATCTACATCGATATGCATATCGATATCTATATCTATATCCATATCGATATCCATATCGATATCCATATCGATATCCATATCGATATCCATATCGATATCCATATCGATATCCATATCGATTTCAATTTTAATATCCATATCTATTCATATCAATATAGATATCGATATTCATATCAATATCCATATCGAAATTCATATCGATATGGAAATCGATATCCATATCGATTACTCCATCGATATTCATATCTATATACATAACAATATACAAATCGATATCCATATCTAATCCATGTAGATATGCATATCGTTATCCATATCGATATCATCATATCGATATCCATATCGAGTCGATATCGATATCCATATCGATATCCATATCGATATCCATATCGATATCCATATCGATATACATATCGATATCCATATCGATATCCATATCGATATCCATATCGATATCCATATCGATATCCATATCGATTACTCTATCGATATCATTCATATCTATATCCATATCGATGTGCATATCTATATCCATATCTATATCCATATCCATATCGAAATCCATATCGATATCCATATCGATATCCATACGATATACTCTATAGATATCCATATCTATATACATAACAATATACAAATCGATATCCATATCTAATCCATATAGATATACATATAGATACCCATATCGTTATCCATATCGAAATCCACATCTATTTCCATATCGAAATCCTCATAGATATCCATATAGAAATCCATATCGATATCCATATCGATATCCATATCGAATACACTATCGATATTCATATCAATATACATAACAATATACAAATCGATATCCATATCTAATCCATGTAGATAGACCATATCGTTATCAATATTGAAATCCACATCCTCATAGATATCCATATCGATATCCATATAATTATATCGATATCCATATCGATATCTATCCATATCGATATCCATATCGATGTCTATCCATATCGATATTCATATCGCTATCCATATCGAAATCCACATCGATATCCATATCGATATCTATATCCATATGCACATCGTTATCCATTTCGATATCCTTATCGATATCCATATCGAGATCCATATCGATATCCTTATCGATATCCATATCGACATCCATATCGATATCCATATCGATATCCATATCGATATCCACATCGATATCCATATCGATATCCATATCGATATCCATATCGATATCCATAGCAATATCAATATCGATATCCATTTTGATATCCATATGGATCCATATCGATTACTATATCGATATTCATATTTATACACATAACATTATCCAAATCGCCAGCCATATCGAAATCCATATTGATATCCATATCAATATCCATATCGTTATCCATATGGATATCCATATCGATATCCATATCGATATACATATCGATATCCATATCGATATACATATCGATATCCATATCGATATACATATCGATATACACATCGATATACATATTGATCCATATCGATATCCATGTCGATATCCATATTGATATCCATATCCATATCGATATACATATCGATATCCATACAGATATCCATATCGATATCCATATCGATATTCATATCGATATCCATATCGATATCCATATCGATATCCATATCGATATCCATATCGATATCCATATCGATATCCATATCGATATCTATATCGATATACATATCGATATCCATATCGATATACATATCGATATCCATATCGATATCCATATCGATATCCATATCGATATCCATATTGATCCATATCGATATCCATATCGATATCCATATCGATATCCATATTGATATCCATATCGATATCCATATCGATATCCATATTCGCTATCCATATCGATAATCCATATCGATATCCATATCGATATCTATATCCATATCGATATGCACATCGATATCCATATCGATATCCATATCGATATCCATATCGAGATCCATATCGATATCCATATCGATATCCATATCGACATCCATATCGATATCCATATCGATATCCATATCGATATCCATATCGATATCCATATCGATATCCATATCGATATCCATATCGATATCCATATCGATATCCATATCGATATCCATATCGATATCCATATCGATATCCATATTGATATCCATATGGATCCATATCGATATCCTATATCGATATCCATATTTATACGATAACATTATCCAGATATCCATATCGAAATCCATATTGATATCCATATCGATATCCATATCGATATCCATATGGATATCCATATCGATATCCATATCGATATCCATATCGATATCCATATCGATATCCATATCGATATCCATATCGATATCCATATCGATATCCATATCGATATCCATATCGATATCTATATCCATATCGATATCCATATCCATATCGATATTCATATCGATATCCATATCGATATCGATATCGATATCCATATCGATATCCGATATCGCTATCAATATCCGTATCGATATCCATATCGATATCCATATCGATATCCATATCCGTATCGATATCCATATCCGATCGATATCCATATCGATATCCAATATCGATATCAATATCGATATCCATATCGATATCCATATCGATATCCATATCAATAACTATATCGATATTCATATCGATACGTTATCAATATCGATATCTATATCGATATACTTTCGATATTTAAATCGCCATCCATATCGATATCCATATCGATATCGATATCCATATCCATATACATATCGATATCCATATCGATATCCATATCGATATCCATATCGATATCCATATCGATATCCATATCGATATCCATATCGATATCCATATCGAGTTCCATATCGATATCCATATCGATATCCATATCGATATACATCATATCGATATTCCATATCGATATACATATCGATATACAAATCGATATCCATATCGATATCCATAGCAGATATTACGATATCCATTGATATCCATATCGATATCCATATCGATATCCATATCGATATTCCATATATCGATATCACATATCGATATCCATATCGATATCCATATCGATATCCATATCGATATCCATATCGTTATCCATATGGATATCCATATCGATATCCATATCGATATTCATATCGATATACATAACAATATACATATCGATATCCATATCTAATCCATATAGATATACACATAGATACCCATATCGTTATCCATATCGATATCCATATCGATATCCATATCGATATCCACATAGATATCCATTAATATCCATATCCATATCGATATAAATATCGATATCCATATCGATATCCATATCGATATCCATATCGATATCCATATCGATATCCATATCGATATCCATATCGATATCCATATCGATATTCCTATCTATATCCATATCAATATACAATTCGATATCCATATCTATATCCATATCGATATCCATATCGATACCCATATCGATATCCATATCGATATCCATATCGATATCCATATCGATATCCTCATAGATATCCATATCGAAATCCATATCGATATCCATATCGATATGTGCATCTCATATACATATCGGGTTCCATATCGATATCCATATCGATATCCATATCGATTACCATATCCATATCGATATCCATATCGATATCAATATACAAATCGATATCCATATCGATATCCATATCGATATCAATGTCGATATCCATATCGATATCCATATCGATATCCACATCGATATCCGTATCGAAATCCTCATCGATATCCATATCGATTCCATTTCCATATCCACGATATCCATATCGATATCTCTGTGAATATCAATATATATGGATATCCATATCGATATACATATCAATATACAATATCGATATGCATATCTAATCAGATATCGATATACATATCGATAACCATATCGATATCCATATCGATATCCACATCGATATCCATATCGAAATCCAATCGATCTATATCGATATCATATCGATATCCATATCGATATCCATATCGATATCCCTATCGATATCCATATCGATATTCATATCTATATACATAACAATATACAAATCGATATCCATATCTAATCCATGTAGATAGACCATATCGTTATCCATATTGAAATCCACATCCTCATAGATATCCATATCGATATCCATATCGATATACATATCGATATCCATATCGATATCCATATCGATATCCATATCCAATCGATATCCATATCGACATCCATATCGATATCCGTATCGACACATATCGATATCCATATCGATATTCATATCGATATCCACATCGATATCCCTATCGATATCTATCTCCATATCGACTTCCATAGCGATATCCATATCGATATCCATATCGACCCATATCGATATCCATATCGCTATCCATATCGGAAGCCATATCGATATCGATATCCATCATCGATATCCATATCGAAATTCATATCGATATCCATATCGATATCCATATCGAAATCTACATATCGATATCCATATCGATATCTATATGATATCCATATGCACATACTCCATTTCGATATCCATATCTATATCCATATCGATATCCATATCGATATCCATATCCATATCGACATCCATATCGATATCCATATCGATATCCATATCGATATCCATATCGATATCCATATCGATATCCATATCGATATACATATCGATATCCATATCGATATCCATATCGATATCCATATCGATATCCTCTATCGATATTCATATCGTTATCAATACGATAACAATATCCCATATCGATATATCTATATCTAGATATCCATATAGATACCCATATCGTTATCCATATCGAAATCCACATCGATATCCATATCGATGTCTCATATCGATATCCATATCGATATCCATATCGATATCCATATCGATATTCCATATCGATATACTCATATCGATATTCATATCGATATACATAACCATATCGATATCCATATCGATATCCTTATCAATAGATCCATATCGTTCCATATCGATATCCATATCGATATCCATATCGATATCCATATCGATTTCCATATCGATATCCATATCGATATCCATATCGATATCCATATCGATATCCATATCGATATCCATATCGCTATCCATATCGATATCCATATCGATATCCATATCGATATCTATATCGATATCCATATCGATATCCATTTCGATATCCATATCGATATCCATATCGATATCCATATCGATATCCATATCGATATCCATATCGATATCCATATCGATATCCATATCGATATCCATATCGATATCCATAGCGATATCCATATCGATATCCATATCGATATCCATATCGATATCCATATCGATATCCATATCGATATCCATATCGATATCCATATCGATATCCATATGGATATCCATATCGATTACTATATCGATATTCATATCTATATACATAACAATATCCAAATCGATATCCATATCTAATCCATATCGATATCCTTAACATATCGATATCCATATCGATATCCATATCGATATCCATATCGATATCCATATCGATATCCATATCGATATCCATATCGATATCCATATCGATATCCATATCGATATCCATATCGATATCCATATCGATATCCATATCGATATCCATATCGATATCCATATCGATATCCATATCGATATCCATATCGATATCCATATCGATATCCATATCGATATCCATATCGATATCCATATCGATATCCTTATAGATATCCATATCGATATCCATATCGATATCCATATCGATATCCATATCGATATCCATATCGATATCCATATCGATATCCATATCGATATCCATATCGATATACATATCGATATCCATATCGATATCCATATCGATCCATATCGATATCCATATCGATATCCATATCGATATACATATCGATATCCATATCGTTATCCATATCGAAATCCACATCGATATCCATATCGATATCCATATCGATATCCATATCGATATCCATATCGATATCCATATCGATTACTCTATCGATATACATATCTATATACATATCGATATCCATATCGATATCCATATCTAATATCCATATAGATATACATATCGATATCCATATCGATATCCATATCGATATCCATATCGATATCCATATCGAATATCCTCATACGATATCATATATCGATGTCCATATCGATATCCATATCGATATCCATATCGATATCTATATCGATATCCATATCGATATTCGATATCTATATCCATATCAATATCCATATCGATATCCATATCTATATCCATATCGATATCCATATCGATATCCATATCGATATCCATATCGATATCCATATCGATATCCATATCGATATCCATATCGATATCCATATCGATATCCATATCGATATCCATATCGATATCCATATCGATATCCATATCGATATCGATATGTCGATATCGATATCCATATCGATATATCCATATCGATATCCATATCGATATCGATATCCTTATGATATCCGTATCGATATCCATATCGATATCCATATCGATATCCATATCGATATCCATATCGATATCCATATCGATATCCATATCGATATCCATATCGATATCCATATCGATATACATATCGATATACAAATCGATATCCATATCGATATCCATATCGATATCCATATCGGAATCCACATCCTCATAGATATCCATATCGATATCCATATCGATATCCATATCGGTATCCATATCGATATCCATATCGAATTCCATATCGATATCCATATCGAAATCCATATCGATATCCATATCGATATCCATATCGATATATCTATCCATATCGATTCCCGTATCGATATCTATATAGATAAGTATATCGATTACTATATCGATTACTATTTCGATATCCAAATCGCCAGCCATATCGAAATCCATGTTGATATCCATATCGATATCCATATCGATATCACATCGATATCCATATCGATATTATCGATATCCCATATCGATATCCATATCGATATCCATATCGATAATGCATATTCACATCGATATCCATATCGATATCCATATCCATATCGATATCGATATCCATTTCGATATCTCATATCGATATCCAGTCGATATCCATATCGATATCCATATCGATATCCATATCGACCATATCGATATCATATCGATATCCATATCGATATCCACATCGCCAGCCATATCAAATCCATATTGATATCCATATCGATATCCATATCGATATCCATATCGATATCCATATCGATATCCATATCGATATCCATATCGATATCCATATCGATATCCATATCGATATCCATATCGATATCCATATCGATATCCATATCGATATCCATATCGATATACATCGATATCCATATCGATATCATATCGATATCCATATCGATATCCATATCGATATCCATATCGATATCCATATCGATATCCATATCGATATCCATATCGATATCCATATCGATATCCATATCGATATCCATATCGATATCCATATCGATATCCATATCGATATCCATATCGATATCCATATCGATATCCATATCGATATCCATATCGATATCCATATCGATATCCATATCGATATCCATATCGATATCATATCGATATCCATATCGATATCCATATCGATATCCATATCGATATCCATATCGATATCCATATCGATATCCATATCGATATCCATATCGATATCCATATCGATATCCATATCGATATCATCCATATCGATATCCATATCGATATCCGCATGATATCCATATCGATATCCATATCGATATCCATATCGATATCCATATCGATATCCATATCGATTACTCTATCGATATTCATATCTATATACATAACGATATCCAAATCGATATGCATATCGATAATCCATATCGATATACATATCGATATCCATATCGTTATCCATATCAAATATCCATCGATATCCATATCGATATCCATCATCGATATCCATATCGATATCCATATCGATATCCATATCGATATCCATATCGATATCCCTATCGATATCTATATCCATATCGATATACAAATCCGATATCTATATCACAATATTGATATCCATATCGATATCCATATCGATATCCATATCCTCATATCGATATCCATATCGATATCCATATCGATATCCATATCGATATCCATATCGATATCCATATCGATATCCATAGCGATATCAATATCGATATCCATATCGATATCCATATCGATCCATATCGATTACTATCGATATCCATATTTATACACGATATCCATATCGATATCCACATCGATATCCATATCGATATCCATATCGACTTCCATATCGATATCCATATCGATATCCATATCGATATCCATATCGATATCCATATCGATATCTATCCATATCGATAGCCATATCGATATCATCCATATCGATATCCATATCGATATCCATATCGATATCCATATCGATATCCATATCGACATCCATATCGATATCCATATCGATATCCATATCGATATCCATATCGTTATCCATTTCGATATCCATATCGATATCCATATCGATATCCATATCGATATCCATATCGATATCCATATCGATATCCATATCGATATCCATATCGATATCCATATCGATATCCATTAATCGATATCCATATCGATATCCATATCGATATCCATATTATCATATCGATATCCATATCGATATCCATATCGATATCCATATCGATATCCATATCGATATCCATATCGATATCCATATCGATATCCATATCGATATCCATATCGATATCCATATCGATATCGATATCCATATCGATATCCATATCGATATCCATATCGATATCCATATCGATATCCATATCGATATCCATATCGATATATCATATCGATATCCATATCGATATCCATATCGATATCCATATCGATATCCATATCGATATCCATATCGATATCCATATCGATATCCATATCGATATCCATATCGATATCCATATCGATATCCATATCGATATCCATATCGATATCCCATATCGATATCCATATCGATATCCATATCGATATCCATATCGATATCCATATCGATATCCATATCGATATCCATATCGATATCCATATCGATATCCATATCGATATCCATATCGATATCCATATCGATATACCATATCGATATCCATATCGATATCCATATCGATATCCATATCGATATCCATATCGATATCCATATCGATATCCATATCGATATCCATATCGATATCCATATCGATATCCATATCGATATCCATATCGATATCCATATCGATATCCATATCGATATCATATCGATATCCATATCGATATCCATATCGATATCCATATCGATATCCATATCGATATCCATATCGATATCCATATCGATATCCATATCGATATCATATCGATATACATATCGATATCCATATCGATATCCATATCGATATCCATATCGATATCCATATCGATATCCATATCGATATCCATATCGATATCCATATCGATATCCATATCGATATCCATATCGATATCCATATCGATATCCATATCGATATCCATATCGATATCCATATCGATATCGATATCCATATCGATATCCATATCGATATCCATATCGATATCCATATCGATATCCATATCGATATCCATATCGATATCCATATCGATATCCATATCGATATCCATATCGATATCCATATCGATATCTATATCGATATCCATATCGATATCCATATCGATATCCATATCGATATCCATATCGATTACTCTATCGATATCCATATCTATATCCATATCGATAACAATATACATATCGATATCCATATCTAATCCATATCGATATACATATCGATATCCATATCGATATCCATATCGATATAATCCATATCGATATCCATATCGAAATCCATATCGATATCATCAAAGATATCCATATCGGATATCCATATCGATATCCATATCGATTACTCATATCGATATTCATATCTATATACATAACAATATACAAATCGATATCCATATCTAATCGATATAGATATCCATATAGATACCCATATCGTTATCCATATCGAAATCCATATCATATATCGATATCCATATCGATATCCTTATCGATATCCATATCGATAGTCCATATCGATATCCATATCGATATCCATATCGATATCCATATCGATATCCATATCGATATCGATATCCATTCGATATCCATATCGATATCCACATCGATATCCATATCGATATCTATCTCCATATCGATATCCATATCGATATCCATATCGATATCCATATCGATATCGATATCCATATCGATATCTATCCATATCGATATCCATATCGATATCCATATCGATATCCATATCGATATCCATATCGATATCCATATCGATATCCATATCGATATCCATATCGATATCCATATCGATATCCATATCGATATCCATATCGTTATCCATTTCGATATCCATATCGATATCCATATCGATATCCATATCGATATCCATATCGATATCCATATCGATATCCATATCGATATCCATATCGATATCCATATCGATATCCATATCGATATCCATATCGATATCCATATCGATATCCATATCGATATCCATATCGATATCCATATCGATATCCATATCGATATCCATATCGATATCCATATCGTATATCAATGTCGATATCGATATCCATATCGATATCCATATCGATATCCATATCGATATCTATATCGATATCCATATCGATATCCATATCGATATCCATATCGATATCCATATCGATATCCATATCGATATCCATATCGATATCCATATCGATATCCATATCGATATCCATATCGATATCCATATCGATATCCATATCGATATCCATATCGATATCCATATCGAATCCATATCGATATCCATATCGATATCCATATCGATATCCATATCGATATCCATATCGAATTCCATATCGATATCCATATCGATATGCATATCCAATATCCATATCGATATCCATATCGATTACATATATCGATATTTATATCGATATCGATATCGATATCCGTATCGACATATCGATATCCATACGATATCCATATCGATCGATATCCATATCGATATCCATATCGATATCCATATCGATATCCATAGCGATATCCATATCGATATCCATATCGATATCCATATCGATATCCATATCGATATCCATATCGATATCCATATCGATATCCATATCTATATCCATATCGATATCCATATCGATATCCATATCGATATATCGATATTCATATCTATATACATGACAATATACAAATCGATATCCATATCTAATTCATATAGATATACATATAGATACCCATATCGTTATCCATATCGAAATCCACATCTATATCCATATCGAAATCCATATCGATATCCATATCGATATCCATATCGATATCCATATCGATATCCATATCGATCCATATCGATATCCATATCGATATACATAACAATATACAATTCGATATCCATATCGATATCCATATAGATATACATATAGATACCCATATCGTTATCCATATCGAAATCCACATCTATATCCATATCGAAATCCTCATAGATATCCATATCGATATCCATATCGATATCCATATCGATATCCATATCGATATCCATATCGATATCCATATCGATATCCATATCGATATCCATATCGATATCCATATCGATATCCATATCAATATCCAAATCGATATCCATATCGATATCCATATCGATATCCATATCGATATCCATATCGATATCCATATCGATATCCATATCGATATCCATATCGATATCCATATCGATATCCATATCGATATCCATATCGATTACTCTATCGATATTCATATCTATATACATAACAATATACAAATCGATATCCATATCTAATCCATATAGATATACATATAGATACCCATATCGTTATCCATATCGAAATCCACATCTATATCCATATCGAAATCCTCATAGATATCCATATAGAAGTCGATATCGATATCCATATCGATATCCATATCGATATCCATATCGATTACTCTATCGATATTCATATCTATATACATAACAATATACAAATCGATATCCATATCTAATCCATGTAGATAGACCATATCGTTATCCATATTGAAATCCACATCCTCATAGATATCCATATCGATATCCATATCGATATACATATCGATATCCATATCGATATCCATATCGATATCCATATCGATATCCATATCGATATCCATATCGTTATCAATGTCGATATCGATATCCATATCGATATCTATATCTATATCTATATCCATATCGATATCTATATCGATATCCATATCGATATCCATATCGATATCTATATCGATATCCATATCGATATCCATATCGATATCCATATCGATATCCATATCGATATCCATATCGATATCCATATCGATATCCATATCGATATCCATATCGATATCCATATCGATATATCCATATCGATATCCATATCGATATTCATATCGATATCCATATCGATATGCATATCGATATCCATATCGATATCCATATCGATATCCATATCGATATCCATATCGATATCCATATCGATATCCATATCGATATCCATATCGATATCCATATCGAATTCCATATCGATATCCATAAATCGATATGAATATCGATATCTATATCGATATCTCATATCGATTACTATATCGATATTACTATATCGATATCTTTATATCGATATAGATATCGATATCCTATATCGATTACTATATCGATTACTATTTCGATATCCAAAACGCAGCCATATCGAAATCCATATCGATATCCATATCGATATCCATATCGATATCACATCCATATCGATATCCATATCGATATCCATATCGATATCCATATCGATATCCATATCGATATCCATAACGATATCCATATCGATATCCATATCTATATCCATATAGATACATATCGAGTTCCATATCGATATCCATATCGATATCCATATCGATTACTCTATCGATATTCATATCGATATCCATAACAATATCCAAATCGATATCCATATCGTAATCCATATCGATATCCATATCGATACCCATATCGATTATCCATATCGATATCCATATCTATATCCATATCGATATCCTCATACGATATCTATATCGAAATCCATATCGATATCCATATCGATATCCATATCGATATCCATATCGATATCCATATCGATATCCATATCGATATCCCTATCGATATTCATATCGATATCCATATCGATATGCATATCCATATCCATATCGAATTCCATATCGATATGCGATATCGATATCCATATCGTTATCCATATCGATATCCATATCTATATACATATTCAAATCGATATCCATATCGATATCCATATCGATATCCATATCGATATCCATATCAATATGCATCTCCATATACATATCATATCGGGTCCATATCGATATCCATATCGATATCCATATCGATAGCCTATCGATATTCATATCGATATCCATATCGATATACATATCGATATCCATATCTATATCCATATAGATATACGATATCGATACCCATATCGATATCCATATCGGTAATCCACATCTATATCCATATCGAAATCCTCATAGATATCCATATCGATATCCATATCGATATCCATATCGATATCCATATCGATATCCATATCGATTACTCTATCGATATTCATATCTATATACATATCAATATCCAAATCGATATCCATATCTATATCGATATAGATATCCATATCGATATAGATACCCATATCGATATCCATATCGATATCCATATCGATATCCATATCGATATCGTCATATCGATATCCATATCGATATCCATATCGATATCCATATCGATATCCTATCGATATACTATATCGATATTCATATCTATATACATAACAATATACAAATCGATATCCATATCTAATCCATCAGATATCCATATCGATATCCATATCGAAATCCACATCTCATAGATATCCATATCGATATCCATATCGATATACATATCGATATCCATATCGATATCCATATCGATATCCATATCCATATCGATATCCATATCGATATCCATATCGATATCCATATCGACACATATCGATATCCATATCGATATCCATATCGATATCCATATCGATATCCATATCGATATCCATATCGACATCCATATCGATATCCATATCGATATCCATATCGATATCCATATCGATATGCATATCCATATCGATATCCATATCGATATCCATATCGATATCCATATCGATATCCATATCGATATCCATATCGATATCCATATCGATATCCATATCGATATCCATATCGATATCCATATCCATATCGTTATCCATATCGATATCCATATCGATATCCATATCGAGATCCATATCGATATCCATATCGATATCCATATCGACATCCATATCGATATCCATATCGATATCCATATCGATATCCATATCGATATCCATATCGATATCCATATCGATATCCATATCGATATCCATATCGATATCCATATCGATATCCATATCGATATCCATATCGATATCCATATCGATATCCATTTCCATATCGATATCCATATCGATATCCATATCGATATCCATATCGATATCCATATCGATATCCATATGGATATCCATATCGATATCCATATCGATATCCATATCGATATCCATATCGATATCCATATCGATTACTCCATATCGATATTCATATCGATATACTATATCGATATACAAATCGATATCCATATCGATATCCATATCGATATCCATATCGATATCCATATCGATATCCATATCGATATCCATATCGATATCCATTTCCATATCGATATCCCTATAGATATCCATATCGAATTCCATATCGATATCCATATCGATATCCATATCGATATCCATATCGATATCCATATCGATATTGCATCTCCATATACATATCGATATCGATCCATATCGATATCCATATCGATATTCAAATCGAGTCCACCATATCGATATCCATATCTATATATCTATAACAATATACAAATCGATATCCATATCTATATCCATATCGATATCCATATCGATACTTCATATCGATATCCATATCGATATCCATATCGATATCCATATCGATATCCATATCGATATCCATATCGATATCCATATCGATATCCATATCGATATCCATATCGATTACTCTATCGATATCCATATCTATATACATAACGATATCCATATCGATATCCATATCTATATCCATATAGATATACATATAGATACCCATATCGTTATCCATATCGAAATCACATCTATATCCATATCGAAATCCTCATCGATATCCATATCGAAATCCATATCGATATCCATATCGATATCCATATCGATTACTCTATCGATATCCATATCGATATACATATCGATATCATATAGATATCTATATCGATATCCATATCGATTACCATCATCGATATTCATATCTATATACAAAAATCGATATCCATATCTATACATATCGATATCCATATCGATATCCATATCGATATCCATATCAATATCCATATCGGATATCCATATCCATATCGATTACTATCGATATTCACCATATATCGATATCCATATCTAATCGATATAGATATACATATCGATATCCATATCGTTATCATATCGATATCCATATCTATCCATATCGAAATCCCTCATAGATATCCATATCGAGAATATCCATATCGATATCCATATCGATATCCATATCGATATCCATATCGATTACTCTATCGATATTCATATCTATATCCATAACAATATACCCATATCGATATCCATATCTAAATCCATATAGATAGACCATATCGTTATCCATATTGAAATCCATATCCTCATATCGATATCCATATCGATATGATATCCATATCGATATCCATATCGATATATCGATATATATCGATATCCATATCGATATCCATATCCATATCAAATCGACATCATATATCCATATCGATATCCATATCGATATCCATATCGATATCCATATCGATATCCATATCGATATCCATATCTATATCCATATCGATATCCATATCGATATCCATATCGATATCCATATCGATATCCATATCGATATCCATATCGATATCTATCGATATCGATATCCACATACGATATCCATATCGATATCCATATCTACCATATCGATATCCATATCGATATCCATATCGATATCCATATAGATATCCATATCGATATCCATATCGATATCGATATCCATATCGGTATCATATCGTATCCATATCGATATCCATATCGATGTCTATCCATATCGATATCCATATCGCTATCCATATCGAAATCCACATCGATATCCATATCGATATCTATATCCATATGCACATCGTTATCCATTTCGATATCCTTATCGATATCCATATCGAGATCCATATCGATATCCTTATCGATATCCATATCGACATCCATATCGATATCCATATCGATATCCATATCGATATCCACATCGATATCCATATCGATATCCATATTGATATCCATATCGATATTCATGTCGATGTCCATATTGATATCCATAGCAATATCCATATCAATATCAATATCCATTTTGATATCCATATGGATCCATATCGATTACCATATCGATATTCATATTTATACACATCACATTATCCAAATGCTAGCCATATCGAAATAGATATTGATATCCATATCAATATCCATATCGTTATCCATATGGATATCCATATCGATATCCATATCGATATACATATCGATATCCATATCGATATACATATCGATATCCATATCGATATACATATCGATATCCATATCGATATACATATTGATATCCATCGATATCCATATCGATATCCATATCGATATCCATATTGATATCCATATCGATATCCATATCGATATACATATCGATATCCATATCGATATCCATATCGATATTCATATCGATATCCATATCGATATCCATATCGATATCCATATCGTTATCAATGTCGATATCTATATCGATATCCATATCGATATCCATATCGTTATCAATGTCGATATCTATATCGATATTCATATCGATATCTATATCCATATCGATATCTATATTGATATCCATATCGATATACATATCGATATCCATATCGATATACATATCGATATCCATATCGATATACATATCGATATCCATATCGATATACATATTGATCCATATCGATATCCATATCGATATCCATATCGATATCCATATCGATATCCATATCGATATCCATATCGATATCCATATCGATATCCATATCGATATCCATATCGATATCAATATCGATATCTATATCGATATCCATATCGATATCTATATCGATATCCATATCGATATACATATCGATATCCATATCGATATACATATCGATATCCATATCGATATCCATTTCGATATCCATATCGTTATCAATATCGATATCTATATCTATATCGATATCCATATCGATATCTATATCGATATCCATATCGATATCCATATCGATATCCATATCGATATCCATATCGATATCCATATCGATATCCATATCGATATCCATATCGATATCAATATCGATATCTATATCGATATCCATATCGATATCTATATCGATATCCATATCGATATCTATATCGATATCCATATGTATATCCATATCGATATCTATATCGATATCCATATCGACATCCATATCGATATCCATATCGATATCCATATCGTTATCCATATCGATATTCATATCGATATCCATACCGATATATCGATATCCATATCGATATCCTTATTGATATACGTATCGATCCATATCGATATACATATCGATATCCATTTCCATATCCATATCGAATTCCATAGCGATATCCACATCGATTACTATATCGATATTCATATCTATATACATAACAATATACAAATCGATATCCATATCTAATCCATGTAGATAACCATATCGTTATCCATATTGAAATCCACATCCTCATAGATATCCATATCGATATCCATATCGATATACATATCGATATCCATATTGATATCCATATCGATATCCATATCGATGTCTATCCATATCGATATCCATATCGATATCCATATCCACATCGATATCCATATCGATATCCATATCGATATCCATATCGATATCCATATCGATATCCATATCGATATCCCTATATCGATATCCATATCGATATACATATCGATATCCATATTGATATCCATATCGATATCCATATCGATGTCTATCCATATCGATATCCATATCGATATCCATATCCACATCGATATCCATATCGATATCCATATCGATAACCATATCCAATCGATATCCATATCGACTTCCATAGCGATATCCATATCGATATCCATATAATTATATCGATATCCATATCGATATCTATCCATATCGGTAGCCATATCGATATCTATCCATATCGATATCCATATCGAGCCATATCGATATCCATATCGCTATCCATATCGTAATCCACTTCGATATCCATATCGATATCTATATCCATATGCACATCGTTATCCATTTCGATATCCTTATCGATATCCATATCGAGATCCATATCGATATCCTTATCGATATCCATATCGATATACATATCGATATCCATATCGATATACATATTGATCCATATCGATATCCATATCGATATCCATATCGATATCCATATCGATATCCATATCGATATCCATATTGATATCCATATCCATATCGATATACATATCGATATCCACATCGATATACATATTGATCCATATCGATATCCATATCGATATCCATATCGATATCCATATTGATATCCATATCCATATCGATATACATATCGATATCCATATCGATATCCATATCGATATTCATATCGATATCCATATCGTTATCAATGTCGATATCTATATCGATATCCATATCGATATCTATATCCATATCGATATCCATATCGATATCGATATCGATATCGATATCCATATCGATATTCATATCGATATCCATATCGATCTTCCATATCGATATCCATATCGTTATCAATGTCGATATCTATATCGATATCCATATCGATATCTATATCCATATCGATATCTATATTGATATCCATATCGATATCCATATCGATATCCATATCGATATCCATATCGATATCCATATCGATATCCACATCGATATCCATATCGATATCCATATTGATATCCATATCGATATCCATGTCGATATCCATATTGATATCCATAGCAATATCAATATGCATATCGATATCCATTTTGATATCTATATGGATCCATATCGATTACTATATCGATATTCATATTTATACACATAACATTATCCACATCGCCAGCCATATCGAAATCCACATTGATATCCATATCAATATACATATCGTTATCCATATGGATATCCATATCGATATACGTATCGATATCCATATCGATATACATATTGATCCATATCGATATCCATATCGATATCCATATTGATATCCATATCGATATACATATCGATATCCATATCGATATACATATCGATATCCATATCGATATCCATTTCGATATCCATATCGTTATCAATGTCGATATCTATATCGATATCCATATCGATATCTATATCTTTATCCATATCGATATCTATATCGATATCCATATCGATATCCATATCGATATCCATATCGATATCCATATCGATATCCATATCGATATCCATATCGTTATCAATGTCGATATCTATATCGATATCCATATCGATATCCATATCTATATCTATATCCATATCGATATCTATATCGATATCCATATCTATATCCATATCGATATCTATATCGATATCCATATCGATATCCATATCGATATCCATATCGATATCCATATCGATATCCATATCGATATCCATATCGATATCCATATCGATATCCATATCGATATCCATATCGATATTCATATCGATATCCATATCGATATCCATATCGATATCCATATCGATATCCATATCGATATCCTTATTGATATCCGTATCGATCCATATCGATATACATATCGATATCCATTTCCATATCCATATCGAATTCCATAGCGATATCCACATCGATTACTATATCGATATTCATATCTATATACATAACAATATACAAATCGATATCCATATCTAAATCATGTAGATATTCATATCGTTATCCATATTGAAATCCACATCCTCTTAGATATCCATATCGATATCCATATCGATATACATATCGATATCCATATTGAAATCCATATCGATATCCATATCGATGTCTATCCATATCGATATCCATATCGATATCCATATCGATATCCATATCAATCGATATCCATATCGACATCCATATCGATATCCGTATCGATATCTATATCGATATCCATATCGATATTCATATCGATATCCACATCGATATCCCTCTCAATATCTATCTCCATATCGACTTCCATAGCGATATCCATGTCGATATCCATATAATTATATCGATATCCATATCGATATCCATATCGATATCCATATCGATATCTATCCATATCGATATTCATATCGATATCGATATCCATATCGCTATCCATATCGTTATCCATATCGATATCCATATCGATATCTATATCCATATCGTTATCCATATCGATATCCTTATCGATATCCATATCGAGATCCATATCGATATCCTTATACGATATCCATATCGATATCCATATCGATATCCATATCGATATCCATATATCGATATCCATATCGATATCCATATCGATATCCATATCGATTCGATATCCATATTGATATCCATATCGATATCAATATCCATATCGATATCCATATCGATATCCATATCGATATCGATATCATATCGATATTCATATTTATACACATAACATTATCCAAATCGCCAGCCATATCGATATCCATATCGATATCCATATCAATATCCATATCGTTATCCATATGGATATCCATATCGATATCCATATCGATATACATATCGATATCCATATCGATATACATATCGATATCCATATCGATATATCATATCGATATACCATATCGATATCCATAATATATCCATATCGATATCCATATCGATATCCATATCGATATCCATATCGATATCGATATCCATATCGATATCCATATCGATATATCTATATGATATCCATATCGATATCCATATCGATATCCATATCGATATCCATATCGATATCCATATCGATATCCATATCGATATCCATATCGATATCGATATCGATATCGATATCATATCGATATCTATATCGATATCGATATCGATATCGATATCGATATCCATATCGATATCCATATCGATATCCATATCGATATCCATATCGATATCCATATCGATATCCATATCGATATCCATATCGATATCCATATCGATATCGATATCGATATACATATCGATATCCATATCGATATGGATATCCATATCGATATCCATATCGATATCCATATCGATATCGATATCCATATCGATATCATATCGATATCCATATCGATATCTATATCCATATCGATATCTAATATCGATATCCATATCGATATCCATATCGATATCGATATCGATATCCATATCGATATCCATATCGATATCCATATCGATATCCATATCGATATCCATATCGATATCCATATCATATCGATATCCATATCGATATCCATATCGATATCCATATCGATATCTATATCGATATCCATATCGATATCCATATCGATATCGATATCGATATCCATATCGATATCCATATGAATATCGATATCCATATCGATATCCATATCGATATCCATATCGATATGCATATCGATATCCATATCGATATCCATATCGATATCCATATCGATATCCATATCGATATCCATATCGATATCCATATCGATATCATATCGATATCCATATCGATATCAATATCGATATCTATATCGATATCCATATCGATATCCATATCATATCCATATCGATTACTATATCGATATCCATATCGATATACTATATCGATATCCATATCGATATACATATCGATATCAAATCGACATATCCATATCCATATCGATATCCATATCGATATCCATATCGATATCCATATCGATATCCATATCGATATCCATATCGATATCCATATCGATATCCATATCGATATCCATATCGATATCCATATCGATATATCCATATCGATATCCATATCGATATCCATATCGATATCCATATCGATATCCATATCGATATACATAACGATATCCATATCGATATCGATGTCTATTCATATCGATATACATAGCGATATCCATATCGATATCCATATCGATATCCATATCGATATCCATATGTCGATATCGATATCCATATCGATATCCATCATAGATATCCATATCGATCCATATCGATATCATATCGATATCCATATCGATACTCTATCGATATTCATATCTATATACATAAATATACAAATCGATATCCATATCTAATCCATATAGATATACATATAGATACCCATATCGTTATCCATATCGAAATCCACATCTATATCCATATCGAAATCCTCATAGATATCCATATCGAAATCCATATCGATATCCATATCGATATCCATATCGATTACTCTATCGATATTCATATCTATATACATAACAATATACAAATCGATATCCATATCTAATCCATATAGATAAACATAATATCGTTATCCATATCGAAAATCCACATCATATCCATATCGAATATCCATATAAATCGATATCCATATCGATATCCATATCGATACTCTATCGATATTCATATCTATATCCATATCGAATATCAATATACAACGAATCGATATCCATATCGATATCCATATCAGATAGACCATATCGATAGTCCATATTGATATCTATCCATATCGATCCACATCCTATAGATATCCATATCGATATCGATATCGTCATATCGATATCCATATCGATATCACATACGATATCAATATATCGATAACAATCCATATGATATCCATATCCATATCCATATCGATATCCATATCGATATTAATATACATATCGATATCCATATCGATATCCATATCGATATCCATATCGATATCCATATCGATATCCATATCGATATCCATACATCGATATCCATATCGATATCCATATCGATATCCATATCGATATATCGATATCCATATCGATATCCATATCGATATCCATATCGATATCCATATCGAAATCCATATCGATCATAGAATCATATCGATATCCATATCGATATACATATCGATATCCATATCGATATCCATATCGATATCCATATCGATATCCATATCGATATCCATATCGATATCCATATCGATATCCATATCGATATCCATATCGATATCCATATCGATATCCATATCGATATCCATATCGATATCCATATTGATATCTATATCGATATCCATATCGATATCCATATCGATATCCATATCGATATCCATATCGATATCCATATCGATATCCATATCGATATCCATATCGATATCCATATCGATATCCATATCGATATCCATATCGATATCCATATTGATATCCATATCGATATCCATATCGATATCCATATCGATATCCATATCGATATCCATATCGATATCGATATTCATATCGATATGCATATCGATATACATATCGATATCCATATCGATATCCATATCGATATCCATATCGATATCCATATCGATATCCATATCGATATCCATATCGATATTCATATCGATATCCATATCGATATCCATATCGATATCCATGTCGATATCCATATCGATATCCATATCGATATCCATATCGATATCATATCGATATCCATATCAATATCCATATCGATATCCATATCGATATCCATATCGATATATCGATTGATATCGATATCGATATCGATATTGATATCCATATCCAATATCGATATATCGATATCGATATCCATATCGATATCGATATCCATATGGATATCCAGTATCGATATCCATATCGATATCCATATCGATATCATAATCGATATCCATATCGATATGGA
>JAEIGI010000282.1:0-23909 GCA_018903615.1 Drosophila neocordata | reverse complement strand
ATATAAGTTAATAATATCTAAAGCAATGACCCGTTGCAACGTGCAGGCCAAAAATTGCTGAGCTAAGGTCTGCACTACATCCGCAAATATGAAAAACAATTATTAAGAAAAGTTGCGAAACAACACGTGCAACCGCTGACGCTGCCGCCGCCGACGCCGCTGACGCTGCCGTCGTCGTTTAATATTTAAGCTACCAAAATTGTAATAAGTTTCAGTTTCAATTATAGAATTAAATAAAGAAGTCGCATCTCTGCGACATTGAAAAAGAATAAATAATAAAAATATTTAACTGGCGCCCGAGCAGGGACCAGCGTGCGCGATAGAATAGCAAATTCTAAGTGTGAAAAAGGGTAAACGATATAGCCACAAATGGTTAATAAGTTACACCCTCCGCTGGCCAAATCGTTTTAACAGTGAAACTCCGCGATAAAAAATAAATAAATTAATTTTTCTATTGCGACTGTTAAAAGCGATAAAAACATTCAAAAATTAATTCACAATAAAAAAGTGAAGGCACGACAATAAAACAATTATTAAGTGTCAACCTAATCAACTACTGCCAAGGCTATAAGATCCGTTCGTAGCCAACCCCTGAAGAGGAGAAGATTTCGGAACCTGAGTAGGGGAAGACCAAAACGGACAAATTCTGAGCTTCCACGGAGGATGGCAGCAGCTGCACTTATACTGTAAGATTAAAAATAAAAATTTAAAATAAAAATTAAGAAAAAATTCCAAAAAATTAACCAAGAAAACATTAGAAAAAATTTAAAGTAAAGTAAAATCAATCAAAAATTAATAAATAAAAATTATTGTTCAAATTATTATTTATTGAACAATCAAAAAAATCCTAATAGTAAAAGAAATTTCAAACTAAAAATTCTCAACTAAAAATTTTAAAAATATAATAAGATAAAAAGAAAAAATTCTTTAAAAAAAAAAAAAAAAAAAAAAAATTCTTTCAAAAAATATAAGATAAAAATTCAAATCATGGCAAACACAAATAATTTGATAAGACCCCCATTGTTGTCCAATGAAGCATCGACTTCACGTCCAAATCCTCCTACTAACACCCAAATGAACATAGACCAATTAACACAACTAATCTCTAAAATCGTAGTTGAAACCATAACACAAAAAATAACATAACTGAAACATTTAAATCTACTTCATGCCCTTTTGATGTCCCCGATGTAACAATTAGTCCCGAATATGGAGACAGAATTGCTGAATTAGATAAAGTCCCAGATATAGTTAAAGGATTAAGAGAATTTAATGGAAATCCAGCCGAATTTAGTTCTTGGAAGAAAAGTGTAGATAGAGTAATGAAAACTTATGCAGGACAAGAAGGCAGCCCTAGGTATTTCTGTATCCTACACACCATAAGAAATAAAATAGTCGGACAAGCAGACACCGCTTTAGAATCATATAATGTTCCACTAGAATGGAATGCAATTTCTAAATGCTTGACTTTACACTATGCTGATAAGAGAGACATAACAACACTAGAATATCAGATGAACGGACTGACCCAAGGTAATCAATCAGTTGAAGAATACCATTCAGCAATTCTTACAAACATTTGTCACTATCCTCAATAAGGTAGGGTGTATGGACATAGCTAAAGAATCCTGAACGACTGTTGACCGAGGTATATCGTGATAAAGCACTCAATACTTTTATCAGAGGGACTTAATGGTGATCTTTCTAGACTTCTAGCAATCAAAGAGCCCACCGACCTACCTCAAGCTCTCCACTTATGCCTCAAACTAGAGAATCAAAAATATGCTCGCTTCTCAAGTCAACCACAAAAGGTCAGCCACAATTGTTCCGATCTCCACCATTAATTCAGAACAATAGCCCACGTCAATTAATACAATCTCACAGACCACAGCCACAACCAGCACTACCCACAAGGTACAATCAATATCCTTAGCTTCCCACAAAAATAGAATGACGTATAACAGACAACAATTCGTCCAACAACCAAACTATAATTTTCCCAAAGCACCCCCTCGTCCATTCGGACCAAAGCCTCTCCCTCGTCCCGAACCAATGGACGTAGACAAATCAATACAATAAAGCAAGTTAACTATGTTAACCGACCGAATTTCCGACTTCGGCAAACGTCCACCTTATAATTCAACACAAGAATTAAAAAGACCTCCGAAATTTTAACATTGAATCGAGCCCAGGAAAATAAAGACTTATCACAGATAGAGGGAAACAAACTTGACTGACAACCAGCAATATGACAATGATTACCTATACAGAAGTAAAATTTTGCAGCCAATTCTCCAACTGAGAAAGATATTGGGGGGTAATGACGAACAAAACGAACATTCTGACATAAATTTTTTTAGAATAAAGTCCTCCTCACTTCCATATATTGAATGTAAGCTTGGAGGAGGAAAGATTTTAAAAATTTTAATCGACACCGGGCTCCAACAATAACTATATTAAACCTGAACTAGTAGCAAAAAACCAAAGAAGAACATAGAACCATTCGAAGCAATATCCGTAGGAGGTAATGTCAGAATAACTGAACACATAGAAGCAAATTTGTTCAACATCAAAGATGTAAAAGTAAAATTCTTCCTATTACCCACTTTAAAATCATTTGATGCCATCCTAGGCAATGATAGTCTGAAGCAATTAAACGCAGTAATCTTCTCCAAAGAAAAATTCCTTAACTCTTAAAAACAGATTCAACATCCCAATTAAAGAAAAACTAATACAAGCCGTTAATAATCTAACAATCCGAACCGAACATATGACCAAAGAACAAAGCAATAGCATTACAAAACTGACAAAAAATTCGCGAGCTTATTTGCAAAGCCAAATGATAAATTATCATTCACTACATCTGTAATAGCAGAAATTAGAACCACCACAGATGCTCCAGTATATTCCGCACATTATCCATACCCCATGTCTTTACAACAAGAAGTAGAAACACAGATCCAAAAATTATTAGATGACGATATAATTCGACCTTCTCACTCTCCATATAACTCTCCAGTCATCGTAGTCCCAAAAAAAATTGGATGCGTCGGGAGAAAAAAATATAGATTAGTCAATTGATTACAGAAAATTGAATTTTGTAACCATTGCTGATCGTTATCCCATACCAGAAATTAACGAAGTTTTAGCACAGTTAGGAGACAATAAAATTTTTTTCCGTACTCGATTTAAAAAGTGGCTTTCACCAAATCCTATTAAATGAAAAAGACATAGAAAAAACCGCCTTCTCCATAAAAAATGGAAAATATGAGTTTAAACGACTCCCCTTCGGTCTAAAAAAATGCTCCTTCCATATTTCAAAGAGCTTTAGACGACATACTCAGAGAACATATAGGGAAAATTTGTTACGTCTATATAGACGATATAGTTGTATTCAGTAAAGATGAAAGTTCCCACCTGGCTCACCTTGAAACAATATTCCACACACTTCATAAAGCAAATATAAAATGCCAAATAGATAAGTGTGAATTTTTTAAAACTAAAGTAGAATTCTTAGGTTTTGTAATTTCCGATAAGGGAATAGAAACTAACAAGAAAAAAGTAGAAGCCATAGTCAACTACCCACCACCCACCACACTTAAGGAACTTCGGTCATTTCTCGGCCTATCCGGCTATTATCGCCGTTTTATCAAAGACTATGCTAAACTAGCCAAACCTCTCACCTCATTGCTACGTGGTGAAGACGGCAGAATTTCGAAGCAAGCTTCAAGTAAAAAAATCAATCCAATTAGATTCAGTTGCTATCGAAGCATTTAATAAATTAAAAAGTTCATTGATATCAGATGATATCATCCTCAAATATCCCGACTTCAAAAAAAGAATTCCACCTGACTACAGATGCCTCAAATTACGCAATTGGTGCAGTTTTGTGCCAAGACGGACATCCTATCTCCTTCTTATCTAGAACATTGTCAAAAGCAGAAGAAAATTATGCAACGAATGAGAAAGAAATGCTAGCCATTATTTGGGCTCTCAAGTCCCTCAGAAATTACCTCTACGGTAACTCAAAAGTCAAAATATTTACAGACCACCAACCTCTTACACACTCCCTTAGTAGTTGGCATGGGAACGCCAAAATTAAACGGTGGAAGGCATTATTAGAAGAATACGATTATCAACTAGTTTACAAACCAGGTAAAGAAAACATAGTAGCGGACGCATTGTCCAGAGCTCAAATCAATTCAATGACAGCAACAGTCCACAGTGCAAATAGCTCAAGCCATCTGCTCATTCCCAGTATAGAAGTCCCTATAAACGTTTATAAAAATCAAATTATAATAGCAAAAGCAGAAAAAGAACAGTATGATTTCAGCATACCTTTCCCCACCTTCCATAGACATTACATTACTAAAGAACAATTTACAGAAACTGACCTTCTCAACTTATTGAAAAAATATTTAAATCCATCTGTTATAAACGGAATTTATACGACAGAAGATATCATGGGAAAAATACAGAATATTTTCCCGACCCAGCTCAATACTTTCAAAATAAGATTCTCTCAAAAGAAAATAACGGACTTACAAAAAGACTCAGATCAAGAAGAACAAATTTTAAAAACCCACAATAGAGCACATAGAAACGCACTAGAAAACCAAAAACAGATTGCAGAAAAATATTATTTTCCCAAAATGAAAGAAAAAATCATAAAAATCATAAAACAATGTAGAATCTGTAAAGAAGAGAAATACGATAGACGACCAACAAATCCGAATTTAAAAGAAACACCGATACCCGAATATCCGGGGCACACTATTCACATAGATATCTACTCTACCGAAAAACATCTCGTACTTACCGCAATAGATAAATTTTCAAAACTCGCACAGGGCAGAATTATAAAATCCAAAGCAATAGAAGACATCAGACAACCATTACACGACATTTTATTCTACTATGGAGTACCAAAATTCGTAGTAATAGATAATGAAAAATCACTCAATTCAGCTTCCATTTCTTTTATGATGAAAGATCAACTCAACATAGAAGTTTTTAAAGTACCACCTTATAAAAGTTCAGTAAACGGACAAATAGAACGACTACATTCCACACTATCCGAAATAATGAGATGTCTTAAAAGAGAAGACATACACAGAAACTTTGCAGATCTTCTGTATAGGGCCATTTATGAATACAATAATTCAATACACTCAGTTACCAAACAACGCCCACTAGACATATTCTTTGGCAGAAAAATTACCACAGACCCCACACAATACGAACAAGCTCGCAAAAACAATATCACAAGATTAAAAGAACAACAAAGCAAAGATATTAAATACCATAACCAATCCCGAAAACCTATAAAAATATACAAACCTGGACAAATAATTTTCGTAAAAATTAATACACGTTTAGGATCAAAACTTTCCTCTAGATATAAAAAAGAAATAGTTAAAGAAGACAACAACACAACACTAAAAACAGAATCAGGAAGAGTAGTACACAAAAGTAACATTAAAAACGATTTTTCTCAACAGGATACTGGGATTAATCCCAATACAGGCACGAGTGGAAATGACTAACTATACGAATAGCCATATACTAACTCTCAATAACGGATTCGGAAAAATCTCCACCTCCTCAACTAGAATAATTCATCTCATAGACTTAATACAAATTAAAGATGCGTTACACAATCTCGAAAAACACATAGAGACAGAATTAAGATCCTCGGATCTATATCACACTTTACATTTTGAAATAGAACAGTCTAAATCCATATTTCACTCATTATTGTATCCAAATAAAACTAGACAGACAAGATCAATAAATATTCTAGGCACAGCATGGAAATTTGTGGCAGGCTCTCCTGACCATGATGACCTAGTAGCTATAGAAAGTAATTTAAATAACCTTATTCAAAATAATAACCAACAAACAATCATCAACACACAATTTCAAGAACGCATAAACAATCTAACACAAATTAACAATGTACTTACTAACGCCATTCAAAAATACTCTTTCCCTACTAACAATCTCGACAGTAATATTCAAACACAAACACGTCTCGTCAAAGAAGAAATAACTAATATAAAATACGCCATACAATGGGCAAAATTGAATATTATAAACACCATTCTAGTAAGTGAAAACGATTCAAATGTAATACAAAATCAAATAAATAAAGCAGAAATAAATTTGTCAGTAGATGAAATGTTAGAATTTGCAGACATATCCGTTTTACATAATAATACCATAATTCTTTACATTATTAAAATACCCAATATTGAAAAAGAAAATTACGATAATCTACTCATCAGGCCCATAATCAGAGAAAACACAATTGTCAATATACAATTTAAAGAAATATTCAAACATAAAAATACCATGTTAGGATTAAGAACAAATTGTAAGAAGTATAAAAACATAAAAATTTGTAAACAAAAAAATTTAGTAGATTTAAGATTTAATGATTGTATTCCCAGACTTCTATTAGGTAAAAATTCGGTATGCGATTACAGCAATGCAGACCACATCGAGAGAGTCGAAGAAATCCAAGAAGACACCATTCTGCTAAACAACTTCCAAGGCAGAATAAAATTCGAAAATGTTGACCAAATTGTTTATGGCACACTATTGATAAAATACCACAATTGTTCGGTTGCAATTGGCAACCGAATATTTACGAACATAGAAGAAACCAATATAAGGCCCGGCACGCCGATATTACAAATATCGGCATCAGAAGACAAACGTTTACGTGTCCTTAGCTTAAAGACACTTGATAAGTTACAAATTAACAATACCAAACATTTGAACTTACTACAAACACATTCATTAACGAACAGCTTAATCTTACTAGGTCTGTCTATTGGCCTCATAATGCTGATTGTGTTTGTCTCAAAAAGAGGAAATAACAAAAAAGAAGTAATTCTACAAATCACCCCCGAGATTCCGACAATCGGAGAAAACAGCCAAAAAATTTCAACCACCTCTGAACCTATCCCGAACCTACAATTCATCAATATGCCTTTCGTCTAGCAATTGTGGACAATTGTAAATCTAAGGGTGGAAGAGTTAATAATATCTAAAGCAATGACCCGTTGCAACGTGCAGGCCAAAAATTGCTGAGCTAAGGTCTGCACTACATCCGCAAATATGAAAAACAATTATTAAGAAAAGTTGCGAAACAACACGTGCAACCGCTGACGCTGCCGCCGCCGACGCTGCTGACGCTGCCGTCGTCGTTTAATATTTAAGCTACCAAAATTGTAATAAGTTTCAGTTTCAATTATAGAATTAAATAAAGAAGTCGCATCTCTGCGACATTCAAAAAAAGAATAAATAATAAAAATATTTAACTGGCGCCCGAGCAGGGACCAGCGTGCGCGATAGAATAGCAAATTCTAAGTGTGAAAAAGGGGTAAACGATATAGCCACAAATGGTTAATAAGTTACACCCTCCGCTGGCCAAATCGTTTTAACAGTGAAACTCCGCGATAAAAAATAAATAAATTAATTTTTCTATTGCGACTGTTAAAAGCGATAAAAACATTCAAAAATTAATTCACAATAAAAAAGTGAAGGCACGACAATAAAACAATTATTAAGTGTCAACCTAATCAACTACTGCCAAGGCTATAAGATCCGTTCGTAGCCAACCCCTGAAGAGGAGAAGATTTCGGAACCTGAGTAGGGAAGACCAAAACGGACAAATTCTGAGCTTCCACGGAGGATGGCAGCAGCTGCACTTATACTGTAAGATTAAAATAAAAATTTAAAATAAAAATTAAGAAAAAATTCCAAAAAAATTAACCAAGAAAACATTAGAAAAAATTTAAAGTAAAGTAAAATCAATCAAAAATTAATAAATAAAAATTATTGTTCAAATTATTATTTATTGAACAATCAAAAAAAATCCTAATAGTAAAAGAAATTTCAAACTAAAAATTCTCAACTAAAAATTTTAAAAATATAATAAGATAAAAAGAAAAAATTCTTTAAAAAAAAAAAAAATTCTTTCAAAAAATATAAGATAAAAATTCAAATCATGGCAAACACAAATAATTTGATAAGACCCCCATTGTTGTCCAATGAAGCATCGACTTCACGTCCAAATCCTCCTACTAACACCCAAATGAACATAGACCAATTAACACAACTAATCTCTAAAATCGTAGTTGAAACCATAACACAAAATAACATAACTGAAACATTTAAATCTACTTCATGCCCTTTTGATGTCCCCGATGTAACAATTAGTCCCGAATATGGAGACAGAATTGCTGAATTAGATAAAGTCCCAGATATAGTTAAAGGATTAAGAGAATTTAATGGAAATCCAGCCGAATTTAGTTCTTGGAAGAAAAGTGTAGATAGAGTAATGAAAACTTATGCAGGACAAGAAGGCAGCCCTAGGTATTTCTGTATCCTACACACCATAAGAAATAAAATAGTCGGACAAGCAGACACCGCTTTAGAATCATATAATGTTCCACTAGAATGGAATGCAATTTCTAAATGCTTGACTTTACACTATGCTGATAAGAGAGACATAACAACACTAGAATATCAGATGAACGGACTGACCCAAGGTAATCAATCAGTTGAAGAATACCATTCAGCAATTTACAAACATTTGTCACTTATCCTCAATAAGGTAGGGTGTATGGACATAGCTAAAGAATCTGAACGACTGTTGACCGAGGTATATCGTGATAAAGCACTCAATACTTTTATCAGAGGACTTAATGGTGATCTTTCTAGACTTCTAGCAATCAAAGAGCCCACCGACCTACCTCAAGCTCTCCACTTATGCCTCAAACTAGAGAATCAAAAATATGTCGCTTCTCAAGTCAACCACAAAGGTCAGCCACAATTGTTCCGATCTCCACCAATAATTCAGAACAATAGCCCACGTCAATTAATACAATCTCACAGACCACAGCCACAACCAGCACTACCCATAAGGTACAATCAATATCCTAGCTTCCCACAAAATAGAATGACGTATAACAGACAACAATTCGTCCAACAACCAAACTATAATTTTCCCAAAGCACCACCTCGTCCATTCGGACCAAAGCCTCTCCCTCGTCCCGAACCAATGGACGTAGACAAATCAATACAATCAAAGCAAGTTAACTATGTTAACCGACCGAATTTCGACTTCGGCAAACGTCCACCTTATAATTCAACACAAGAATTAAAAAGACCTCGAAATTTTAACATTGAATCAGCCCAGGAAAATAAAGACTTATCACAGATAGAGGAAACAAACTTGACTGACAACCAGCAATATGACAATGATTACTATACAGAAGTAAAAAATTTTGCAGACAATTCTCCAACTGAGAATGAATATTGGGGTAATGACGAACAAAACGAACATTCTGACATAAATTTTTTAGAATAAAGTCCTCCTCACTTCCATATATTGAATGTAAGCTTGGAGGAGGAAAGATTTTAAAAATTTTAATCGACACAGGCTCCAACAATAACTATATTAAACCTGAACTAGTAGCAAAACCAAAGAAGAACATAGAACCATTCGAAGCAATATCCGTAGGAGGTAATGTCAGAATAACTGAACACATAGAAGCAAATTTGTTCAACATCAAAGATGTAAAAGTAAAATTCTTCCTATTACCCACTTTAAAATCATTTGATGCCATCCTAGGCAATGATAGTCTGAAGCAATTAAACGCAGTAATCTTCTCCAAAGAAAAATTCTTAACTCTTAAAAACAGATTCAACATCCCAATTAAAGAAAAACTAATACAAGCCGTTAATAATCTAACAATCCGAACCGAACATATGACCAAAGAACAAAGCAATAGCATTACAAAACTGACAAAAAAATTCGCGAGCTTATTTGCAAAGCCAAATGATAAATTATCATTCACTACATCTGTAATAGCAGAAATTAGAACCACCACAGATGCTCCAGTATATTCCGCACATTATCCATACCCCATGTCTTTACAACAAGAAGTAGAAACACAGATCCAAAAATTATTAGATGACGATATAATTCGACCTTCTCACTCTCCATATAACTCTCCAGTCATCGTAGTCCCAAAAAAATTGGATGCGTCGGGAGAAAAAAAATATAGATTAGTCATTGATTACAGAAAATTGAATTTTGTAACCATTGCTGATCGTTATCCCATACCAGAAATTAACGAAGTTTTAGCACAGTTAGGAGACAATAAAATTTTTTCCGTACTCGATTTAAAAAGTGGCTTTCACCAAATCCTATTAAATGAAAAAGACATAGAAAAAACCGCCTTCTCCATAAAAAATGGAAAATATGAGTTTAAACGACTCCCCTTCGGTCTAAAAAATGCTCCTTCCATATTTCAAAGAGCTTTAGACGACATACTCAGAGAACATATAGGAAAATTTGTTACGTCTATATAGACGATATAGTTGTATTCAGTAAAGATGAAAGTTCCCACCTGGCTCACCTTGAAACAATATTCCACACACTTCATAAAGCAAATATAAAATGCCAAATAGATAAGTGTGAATTTTTTAAAACTAAAGTAGAATTCTTAGGTTTTGTAATTTCCGATAAGGGAATAGAAACTAACAAGAAAAAGTAGAAGCCATAGTCAACTACCCACCACCCACCACACTTAAGGAACTTCGGTCATTTCTCGGCCTATCCGGCTATTATCGCCGTTTTATCAAAGACTATGCTAAACTAGCCAAACCTCTCACCTCATTGCTACGTGGTGAAGACGGCAGAATTTCGAAGCAAGCTTCAAGTAAAAAATCAATCCAATTAGATTCAGTTGCTATCGAAGCATTTAATAAATTAAAAAGTTCATTGATATCAGATGATATCATCCTCAAATATCCCGACTTCAAAAAGAATTCCACCTGACTACAGATGCCTCAAATTACGCAATTGGTGCAGTTTTGTGCCAAGACGGACATCCTATCTCCTTCTTATCTAGAACATTGTCAAAAGCAGAAGAAAATTATGCAACGAATGAGAAAGAAATGCTAGCCATTATTTGGGCTCTCAAGTCCCTCAGAAATTACCTCTACGGTAACTCAAAAGTCAAAATATTTACAGACCACCAACCTCTTACACACTCCCTTAGTAGTTGGCATGGGAACGCCAAAATTAAACGGTGGAAGGCATTATTAGAAGAATACGATTATCAACTAGTTTACAAACCAGGTAAAGAAAACATAGTAGCGGACGCATTGTCCAGAGCTCAAATCAATTCAATGACAGCAACAGTCCACAGTGCAAATAGCTCAAGCCATCTGCTCATTCCCAGTATAGAAGTCCCTATAAACGTTTATAAAAATCAAATTATAATAGCAAAAGCAGAAAAAGAACAGTATGATTTCAGCATACCTTTCCCCACCTTCCATAGACATTACATTACTAAAGAACAATTTACAGAAACTGACCTTCTCAACTTATTGAAAAAATATTTAAATCCATCTGTTATAAACGGAATTTATACGACAGAAGATATCATGGGAAAAATACAGAATATTTTCCCGACCCAGCTCAATACTTTCAAAATAAGATTCTCTCAAAAGAAAATAACGGACTTACAAAAAGACTCAGATCAAGAAGAACAAATTTTAAAAACCCACAATAGAGCACATAGAAACGCACTAGAAAACCAAAAACAGATTGCAGAAAAATATTATTTTCCCAAAATGAAAGAAAAAATCATAAAAATCATAAAACAATGTAGAATCTGTAAAGAAGAGAAATACGATAGACGACCAACAAATCCGAATTTAAAAGAAACACCGATACCCGAATATCCGGGGCACACTATTCACATAGATATCTACTCTACCGAAAAACATCTCGTACTTACCGCAATAGATAAATTTTCAAAACTCGCACAGGGCAGAATTATAAAATCCAAAGCAATAGAAGACATCAGACAACCATTACACGACATTTTATTCTACTATGGAGTACCAAAATTCGTAGTAATAGATAATGAAAAATCACTCAATTCAGCTTCCATTTCTTTTATGATGAAAGATCAACTCAACATAGAAGTTTTTAAAGTACCACCTTATAAAAGTTCAGTAAACGGACAAATAGAACGACTACATTCCACACTATCCGAAATAATGAGATGTCTTAAAAGAGAAGACATACACAGAAACTTTGCAGATCTTCTGTATAGGGCCATTTATGAATACAATAATTCAATACACTCAGTTACCAAACAACGCCCACTAGACATATTCTTTGGCAGAAAAATTACCACAGACCCCACACAATACGAACAAGCTCGCAAAAACAATATCACAAGATTAAAAGAACAACAAAGCAAAGATATTAAATACCATAACCAATCCCGAAAACCTATAAAAATATACAAACCTGGACAAATAATTTTCGTAAAAATTAATACACGTTTAGGATCAAAACTTTCCTCTAGATATAAAAAAGAAATAGTTAAAGAAGACAACAACACAACACTAAAAACAGAATCAGGAAGAGTAGTACACAAAAGTAACATTAAAAACGATTTTTCTCAACAGGATACTGGGATTAATCCCAATACAGGCACGAGTGGAAATGACTAACTATACGAATAGCCATATACTAACTCTCAATAACGGATTCGGAAAAATCTCCACCTCCTCAACTAGAATAATTCATCTCATAGACTTAATACAAATTAAAGATGCGTTACACAATCTCGAAAAACACATAGAGACAGAATTAAGATCCTCGGATCTATATCACACTTTACATTTTGAAATAGAACAGTCTAAATCCATATTTCACTCATTATTGTATCCAAATAAAACTAGACAGACAAGATCAATAAATATTCTAGGCACAGCATGGAAATTTGTGGCAGGCTCTCCTGACCATGATGACCTAGTAGCTATAGAAAGTAATTTAAATAACCTTATTCAAAATAATAACCAACAAACAATCATCAACACACAATTTCAAGAACGCATAAACAATCTAACACAAATTAACAATGTACTTACTAACGCCATTCAAAAATACTCTTTCCCTACTAACAATCTCGACAGTAATATTCAAACACAAACACGTCTCGTCAAAGAAGAAATAACCAATATAAAATACGCCATACAATGGGCAAAATTGAATATTATAAACACCATTCTAGTAAGTGAAAACGATTCAAATGTAATACAAAATCAAATAAATAAAGCAGAAATAAATTTGTCAGTAGATGAAATGTTAGAATTTGCAGACATATCCGTTTTACATAATAATACCATAATTCTTTACATTATTAAAATACCCAATATTGAAAAAGAAAATTACGATAATCTACTCATCAGGCCCATAATCAGAGAAAACACAATTGTCAATCTACAATTTAAAGAAATATTCAAACATAAAAATACCATGTTAGGATTAAGAACAAATTGTAAGAAGTATAAAAACATAAAAATTTGTAAACAAAAAAATTTAGTAGATTTAAGATTTAATGATTGTATTCCCAGACTTCTATTAGGTAAAAATTCGGTATGCGATTACAGCAATGCAGACCACATCGAGAGAGTCGAAGAAATCCAAGAAGACACCATTCTGCTAAACAACTTCCAAGGCAGAATAAAATTCGAAAATGTTGACCAAATTGTTTATGGCACACTATTGATAAAATACCACAATTGTTCGGTTGCAATTGGCAACCGAATATTTACGAACATAGAAGAAACCAATATAAGGCCCGGCACGCCGATATTACAAATATCGGCATCAGAAGACAAACGTTTACGTGTCCTTAGCTTAAAGACACTTGATAAGTTACAAATTAACAATACCAAACATTTGAACTTACTACAAACACATTCATTAACGAACAGCTTAATCTTACTAGGTCTGTCTATTGGCCTCATAATGCTGATTGTGTTTGTCTCAAAAAAGAGGAAATAACAAAAAAGAAGTAATTCTACAAATCACCCCCGAGATTCCGACAATCGGAGAAAACAGCCAAAAAATTTCAACCACCTCTGAACCTATCCCGAACCTACAATTCATCAATATGCCTTTCGTCTAGCAATTGTGGACAATTGTAAATCTAAGGGTGGAAGAGTTAATAATATCTAAAGCAATGACCCGTTGCAACGTGCAGGCCAAAAATTGCTGAGCTAAGGTCTGCACTACATCCGCAAATATGAAAAACAATTATTAAGAAAAGTTGCGAAACAACACGTGCAACCGCTGACGCTGCCGCCGCCGACGCTGCTGACGCTGCCGTCGTCGTTTAATATTTAAGCTACCAAAATTGTAATAAGTTTCAGTTTCAATTATAGAATTAAATAAAGAAGTCGCATCTCTGCGACATTCAAAAAAGAATAAATAATAAAAATATTTAACTTACATATATGCATCATCTATATCACATACATATATACATCTACATACACTTCCAAATCCATTTATATATTGTATACATACCGGCAATCGCGAGTTTAAGTGCAAGTGCAAGCTGAAAATAAAAGTGCAATTAATTTCTGTGTCTTATTAAAATCAAATCAAACTTACCTATTATAATTGTTTGCCGGCTCCAAAGCATTGTTCCGCCGCTAAAAACCAACAAAAAAAAGAACCGCATAAAGCTTGTAAGCTTTTTACAAATTGCATACATATACATACATATGTTCATATGTATGTGTACCGGCTTTGGCAAACATTTTTTTGTGCATAGAAATTTTATTTCGCGGTAAAATTGATTTATTATTTTCACGCACTAATTGCACAAAATTTCTGCACTTGCAACTTGTTTCCTTTTTTGTGACCAATCCAATAAAAACGCGCAAAATTAATTTAAAATTACCAAGTGCAACAATTATCCAAAGAAGTCGCACAGCTGTTCGAGTTGTGCACAGTGGCACAACACAATCACAAAACAGAAGAAGATAGTTCCGAGTGAAGTTTTAATGAGAATTAATAAAATAAATAGGAGAAATAAAATGGAAAATTTAATTAATCAAAAAAAAAAGGAAATTATTTTTCCACCTTTCAAAAAAAAATTTATTTAATTAATTAATCAGAAAATATTTTTCCACATATCCAAAAAAAAAAATTATTTTTCCACATTTCGAAAAAAAAAAATTTGCTTAATCCAAGAAAAATATTTTTCGACATTCCAAAATTTTACTTTTTCGAAAATTTTTTTTTTGTTTTTGATATATCTGGTCGGCATTCAATCCGCCCCATACAGTCGGGTCAGATTCCTTGACCACACGATATCCTTCCATTCCGATTATGCCCATCGATCCTGCTAAAAGCAGCAACAAATCCGATCATCTCGTATTGCCTCGCCGTTCCGTTTCGCCATCCACACCGCCGGCCAAAGTAAAAGTACCACGCGTTACAGATACGGTAAAACGTAGCCAATCCAGTTCCGCTACCACACTATCATCGCCATCTTCCCCCGGCTCTACTGCACAGCGGTTTTCCACACGTACTCCCTTGCCCACGCTGTCCGATTCCAGCTCGCTTTCGATTCCGCGCGTCACTGTTTCGGCTCCCGCGTCGAGAACTTTAACCAGGTCCGAGTCTCAACGACTACTCGACGCAGCCACCATGTCGGTTAATCATTTTATCGCCGCTTGCGACAGTCTGACCGTTTTCGAGGTCAACACCATGGGCTCCATCGAGGGGGACGTTCCGCTATTTTCGTTGCGAATGCATTTGGATCAAACCAAGGTCCTCTGGAGCAGAATCGAGTCCGAGTACATGGCATGTACCAGAGCCCTTACGGCTGATGGGAGCGATGAGAGCCGCGCCGATCTAATGACCGTTAAGTCAAAATATGAATACGCATACATGGTGTATGTTCGGTGCGGCATAAGTTTGGGAGAACGTATTGAACAAGTTCAGTCGTCTGAAGCAACTTCCGTGCCCCAAAACGTCCAGGTCTCCCGTGAACACCACGCACAGCCAGGCTACCGACTGCCTCCGTGTGAGGTTGACATGTTCACGGGAGATTACAATCAATGGCCTACGTTCCGCGATCTCTTTACGGCCATGTACATAAACAACCCAAGATTGGCACCAGTGGAAAAACTGTACCATCGATCGTGTCAAGTTCACCCCTCACTAATGAGGGCTTCCAAGCGGCTTGGGAAAACTTGCAGGCCCGTTTTGAAAACAGGCAGCTCGTGGCCAATCAGACCAAGATACTCTTCAACCTCCCTACGGTTGTCCATGATACTTGTGGGGCCTTGAAGGAGCTGCAAACTACCATCCAAGGATGCTTGACCACACTCACACGCTCAGGAGTCAGCATCGACAATTGGGATGTCCTCCTGGTGGCACTTTGCACGTCTAAGCTGCCTAACGCCACTATCGCATTTTGGGAACAGTCCATCCCAAACAAAACAGCTCTTTCTTCGTGGGCTGACCTAAACGGATTCCCTGATCGACCGTTATCGCGTTCTGGAGACTCTGGAAATTCGTCGTTCCGCTCCAGTCTCCCAGGCCCTTCCCTCAGCAGCGCGCAGACCGCCGCAAGCTTAAATTCAGGCGCTGAACACTCAAGTCCGTGTCAATTCGGTCTCCTGCAAACTGTGCGGCAGAGAGAACCATCCAATCCACCTTTGTCCACAGTTTACCTCCATGTCCGTCCAAGCTCGTTCGGCTGCAATTAAACAACAGAAGCTGTGCCTGAATTGTTTCGCACGCGGCCATCAACTGCGGGAATGCCCCAGTGCCCATAGCTGTCACATATGCAAGGAGCGCCATCACACTTTGCTGCATCGCGCCCAAGTCCCGGCGGTAGCGACATCCAATGCGCAGCAACCGACAACATCCGTCAACGCAGATTCGGTTGAGCCCCCCTCGAACGTCCACAATTTCTTCGCTTCCACCCCAAGTAAAGGCATCCTAGGCACCGCCATGGTAACGATTCGACACCGGGGCGCTGATTTCCTTGCGCGCGCGTTAATTGATACCGGGTCTGAAGGAACGTTTCTATCGGAAAGGATGTTCAACCTGGTGAGACCTTCGTTCCGTCTCATTAATACCCAGATAAGTGGCATTTCCAATTGTGTGGCCGCTAGGGCCCAGAAACTATGTCAATTACAGCTCGTGTCTTCCAAAGACCCCTCTCGATACGTGGAAACCACAGCGTATGTCCTGCCAAACCTGGCCGGAGCGCCACCCGCCTGTCCGTACCCCAAGCAGATGAACAGTGACTTCAAAGAACTTCCTCTGGCAGATCCGCTGTTCCATAGAAGCTCCCACCTTGATATGCTGATTGGAGTGGATCTCTTTCCCCATATTTTGGGAGAGCGTATTCGGAAGAACATCTGCGGATCCCTCGTCGGCCTCGAAACCATGTTCGGATGGGTACTCTGCGGGCCCATGACTGGTTCATCCAAAGCACCTGCCCACGTTCTGGGTGCTCAAGTATCCGTAGCGCCCAACAATGCCAGTTTGGATCGGATGCTCACCAAGTTTTGGAAGGTGGAAGATCTTCCAGCAAAACTGGAAAAGGATGCAGACAAAAGGTGTGAGCTGCATTTCCGGGAAACGTTTAAGCGCAGGAAGGACGGCAGATATGAAGTCTCTCTTCCATTCAAAGATCCAGAGAACGTCGACTTCGGGCACTCCAGGTCTATCGCCATGGGCCAATTCCTCAGAAACGAAGCGCGATTAAGCAAAAATCCTATTCTAAAGGCCCAATATGAAGCAGTTCTACAGGAGTATGTAGACTTGGGACACATGGTTCGAGTGCCCCCTCCAAATAACTCAAGAAACTTCTATTTGCCTCATCATGCGGTGTTCAAGCCCGACAGTACCACGACCAAAATCCGTGTCGTCTTCAACGCCTCCAGTCCCTCCACCAGGGGCATCAGCCTGAACGACGCTCTGCATACCGGTCCTACCCTCCAAGCGGACCTGACCGTGCAAATCCTTAAATGGCGGTTTTTCCAATTCGTCTTCAATGCTGACATCACTCAGATGTATCGACAAATCCTTGTCGCCTCGGTACACACCCCCTTCCAGCGCATCCTCTATCGAGAAAGAGACGGAAACCTTTACGATTACGAGCTCCAAACCGTCACCTTCGGAGTCAACTGCGCCCCCTTTTTGGCCATTCGAGTCCTACTCCAACTGGCTCACGATGTCCAGCACAACCACCCAAAGGCAAGCGAAATTCTACAGCACTACATGTACGTGGATGACGTTCTAGCCGGAGCACACACGAAAGAGGAGGCTCGTCATGCGATCCAAGATCTCCAAGAGGCCCTTACCTCCGCTGGGTTCCCTCTCCGCAAGTGGACGTCGAATGACAAGGACGTGCTGCGAGCAATCCCTCGTGATCACCTTCTAAATGAGGACTTTCTGGACTTAGAAGACGCCAGCACGGCCAAGACCCTAGGAATTCGCTGGAAGGCTACGCAGGACTACTTCTTCTTCGTAACTACCAAACCGGCGCTGAACGCAGCAGTCACTAAGAGGGAGGTCCTATCCCACATAGCCAAGTTATTTGATCCTGCCGGCTGGCTAGTTCCCTTCTTAACTTGGATGATCCACTTTCGCCATCACTACTCAAAGAATGGCACGAATTCTTACAAGATTATCCAGGTCTCAGCCGCGTTCACATTCCGAGATGGGTGGAAGTGAGGCCAGAGTGTGAATGGCAACTACATGGTTTTTGTGGCGCATCCCAGCGTGCCTACGGAGCAGCGCTCTACGTCCACGTCAGGTATCAGGACCACGTGAGCGTTCATCTTCTCACCGCTAAAACAAGGGTAGCTCCGGTGAAGACTGTGTCCTTGCCGCGACTCGAACTGTGCGGAGCGGTACTCCTGGCCGAATTGTATGTAGCAGTGGTCCCTGAACTCCCAATCCGCAATGCCCGATCCTACTTCTGGACGGATTCCACCATCGTGCTAGCCTGGCTCCAAAAGCCCGCGTGTAATTGGTCGACTTTTGTTGCGAATCGGGTATCCTCCATCTTCAGCCACACCAACACTGTCATATAGCCATTACATCGCCAGCAAACGGCTTCATTGAGCGGTTCTCAGAGTTCGGTCGAGCGCTAAGAGTAACCGCATATGTCCGAAGATTCTACCAGAAGCTCAAGAATGCCGTGAAGGCTCACATCCACGGATGCAAAGCGTGCATTCTTTTATAACCACCGTCAGCAAACGCAGCTGATTGGTGACCTACCCCGAGGTCGGGTAATGTTTTCAGGGCCTTTTACCTATACCGGAATAGATTTCGCTGGACCGTTCGAAATCAAGAACTACACAGGAAGGGCCTGCCTCATCACAAAGGGATCCTATGCGTATTCGTATGCTTCAGTACAAAGGCAATCCACCTCGAAGCAACTTCCGATCTCACGACCGAGAAATTCCTGGCGGCCTTCTCGCGTTTTGTGGCACGCAGGCAGTGTCCACAGCGCATTTACTCCGACAATGGAAAAACGTTTGTCGGAGCATCCAAGACTTTAGAGAAGAGCTTTCTGCGACGAAGCAGTGCATCACTAACTCCTTTGGGCAGCAAATCCTATCTTGGCATTTCATTCCGCCCAGCGCTCCCCACATGGGTGGACTTTGGTAGGCAGGAGTAAAAAGTTTTAAGGCACTGTTCTACAAGTCCACCGCCAATGTGCGATTCACGTTTGAGGAGCTCTCGACCCTGCTGTGTCGAATAGAGGCGCGTCTGAATTCACGACCTATCTCTCCCATGAGCGAGGCCCCGGCCGATCTCCTAGCCTTGAGCCCGGGGCATTTCCTTGTGGGAGGGCCGCTATTGGCCATCGCCGAGCCAGAGATCACGGAAGAACCCATGTCCTTGGTCAATCGCTGGCAACGTTTGAAAGCGCTTCATCATCACTTCTGCCGCCGCTGGAAGGACGAATATCTAAAGGAGCTCCACAAACGCAACAAGTGGAAGTGGCCCCCAACGAAATCTCCAGATCTGTGACAATCTACCGCCCACGGACTGGCATTTGGGACGAGTTGAGCTGATCCATACCGGCACGGACGGCCTCCTCAGGGTCGTTGATGTGCGAACCTCGCGGGGTTCAATAAAAAGGCCCGTTGCCAAGCTGATCCTGCTCCCCACCGAGCCTTGTGTGACTCACTCCACGCAGTGACCCCTTAAGCTCCTCCTTGCGTTTAATGTTCCGTCTCCGTCGGTTGTCCTATGTCACTGCACGTCACAATTATTTGTTTCTAATCCTACCTTTGCTTACTATTTTCATACAGAACTATGGCTCCAACATCCAGCCAAGTGCAGCTCCGCACAATCCGCGGAGTCGACACGTACCGGTGTCGCATTTGCAGGGGGGTTCACCCGCTGCGTCGCTGCAAGCGGTTCCTAAATCTCCGCAGGGAGAAGCTTTTGAGGGCAGTTCTGGTGAACAAGTATTGCCCCAATAGCTTGGCCCACGAACACTCCAACGAGGCCTATCGAACCGCTGGAGGATGCCGGCGTTGTGGGGAGGCGCATCATACCCTGCTCCACGAAACGGAGTCATCCCGTCGACGACACTCTCGGCCCCAAGCTAGGGCCCCTCGTGATAGAAGTCCAGCACGGTCTCCGCCTCGTAAGCTTATGTTATTTATAAATCGAAGTCTACGCGTCGGTCTAATTCTTCATATTGGAAACCTGTTGACCATCTACTTTAGAGAATTTCTTCGCCCTCCCACAAACACTAATAATTGATAATGCTTTGAAAAGCACAAGAAGCATTATTATTATTCCTCATTGTTATCAAAGTCATTTCTTTATTCTCTTCATTGATAAAATTAAATTGGAATCTTTCTTTTTAGATTCCTTTCGGTCAGTCAACAACTGCTCAGAAGTTTATAAAATATTATAAACAATTGCTTAAAGGCTACGTTACATTCAGAATATAGCATATATAGAATATAGTTTGAAAAATTAATTTCCTGCAGTGATGCAGTTTTAAATACCTGTTTGAATTGTTCTAAAGTGGTATGTAATATTTGCAAAAGTAGAATACAGCAAATGTAGTAGGTCTCTTAGCATTAAGTGCTGTACTGTAATTTTTATAAAGTAGTAAATACGAATTTAATTTGTAAAATATGAGGCATAAATATGCTTTAAATTTTTATTGACGATATATTTGGACATTAGGCAAGTTTAAGAAATATTTGTGTAAACGTCAGATAGCGTGATGCATCGGTTTTGACCGTGATGTAACATAAACTTCGTAACCAGCTTTGTATCTGAATAATTTGCTTAATTTGGATTATCCCTATTGGGGAAATCACAAAAAAAAACACGCTAAAAACTTTACCTCAAGGTGGTGTGGAAAAGAGTTTAAACTAACAACTATTAACCAATAAAAGACAGTGAATAAAAATACAAAGACAGAAGCTTACGGCTTTCACTGTGAATTGACGCGTTTTTCTGTGCTCCTTCATAATTTTCCTTATTTTCGACTTAAAAGTCATCGCGCTGCTTTAATAAAATTGTCCAATAGTTTGGTGGTGGTTTACCTACGTACTAACATAGTGCTTTTTGTTTATTTGGACATATAAACGCAAAATCAAAGCATTAAACTTATTCTTTTGTGTTATTCTTTGATTTTGCTTTTGTACTTCTTCCCGCATTAAAATCACTCTCGCGCTCTCGCCTACGTACTGTTGTTGCATGTGCAGTGCTCTTGACTCTCCCGCTCTTTTTTCTTCATTTCTTTTGATCGCGCTCGCATCTATCTCTGTCTCGCGTACAAGTGATACGTGTACTTGTGTAGTGCTCTCTTTAATTTAATAATTATCCTCTCTTCAAGTTTGACCCAAGTGTCGAATTTGATTTTAAATACTGAGTGAGTTTTTTCTTTTGGCTTTTTTCATTGAATTTTGATTTTTTTCTTTCACTTTAAAATAAATAATATATTTAAATACTATAATGTCTGTCTGCTCCAGCAAAGTGTTTGAACCCCCTGCGCCCCATAACGTATTTCTCACTTGTTGGCTGTGTGATAATGTCATGCACGTCAAGTGTGCCGGCTACACAGCCAAAGTGAGGGATAGTTTGGAGCAAAGAGGTGGTCTCAAATGGGGATGCGACTCATGCCGAGAAGTGGAAATCGAGATGAGGGTATTCATGAGGCAGACCAGGGACAAGTTTAAGAAACTGTCATCTGGTTTTCGTAAACTCTTTGATGCGTTTAACGCTTTGGAGACAGAATTCAAAAGCTATAAGCTGTTGAATGAGTCTCCAAAGCGCAAGAAAACTAGTATGCGGAATCTGTCCCTGCATCTGCCGGTGCCTATCCCTGTCTCGGCCGCAGTTCCGCAATCTCCGTCACTGCTCACAGCCAACCCTCCGCAGCTCATATCGTTTACCACACATAGGGTGGGCGTAAAGATGAGGCCATTTCCGTTTCTCCTGGAAATGGTCTCTCTATACAGACGAATGAAACTGTAGTTTCCGAACAGTCCGGGCAACTACCAAATTCTTTGGTTATTGCCAACAGCTGCCCAGTTAGAGGAACACCATCAATTAGGCCTCTGACTGGAGTACCACCGAAGAAACATATATTTGTTTCTAGGCTTGATCCCGAAACTTCTTCGGATGACGTCTTAGGTTACATTAAGACAAAAATGCAAGCATCAAAAATAGCGGTGGAAAAATTTAAATTTAATTATTCAAGGGAGATCTCTTCCTTTAAAATTAGTGTCCCGGTTGAACTGTTTGACTGCATTTGTAGTAACAGCTTTTGGCCGGATCACATATTAGTGAAAGAATATACGGCCAAAAAGAAAACTCGTGGCTCAGTTAGGCTTCCTTCTACTTCTTCTTCTATTGCCTCCGGAATATCAGCATCTGCTGGTGTTCCAAAAAACTAATTTCGTCCCTTAATCTGGCCTATCAGAACGTAAGAGGGACTTAAATCTAAGCTTCCTAGACTTTATGTAGATAGTCTAGTATTTGATTATAAAATTTTAGTATTTTCAGAGACTTGGTTAAAACCTGACATTAATGATGCATCTGTTCTGTCTGCAAAATTTTCAATATTCAGGTGTGATCGCATTTCGCGTGTAGGCGGGGAGTCTTGATTGCCATTGACTCGTCGTTATCTTCTGACCGGATTCAATCTCCTGATAACCAGGAGATTGAGTTTGTAAGTGTCAAGGTCAGTCTCAAGACTTTCTCTGTCTACATTACTCGCTCGTACATCCCGCCACAATCCAACATGGCAGTGTACATTAAACACTTGGTTTCTATCCAACACATCTCATCGTTACTGTCTGATAGAGACATGTTAATTGTTCTCGGTGACTTTAATTTACCGGAAATAGTATGGTCCCCTACTGGACGAATCTGCTTTGTTGCTCCCTTCTATTTCACATTGCTTTATTGAAGGTCTTTTCGAGTTATCTTTGACTCAAATAAATCCAGTCCGTTACAAGAATAATAGATCTTTGGATCTGATATTTGTTCTCGATTCCACCAATGGTGCAGTTTTCTACAATAGACCCTCTTTTCCTGCCTGAAGATAGTTTTCATCCTACTTTGGAGTTAACTATTGATCTTCCGTATCGTGTAGCGACTGTTGGTGCTTGTCCTGCGGTTAAATCCCGTAATTTTCGCAAGACCAATTTTAGTAAGTTAAATGAGCTCATTCTTAAAAATGATTGGTCTTCCCTGTATAGTTGTTCAAACATGAACCAAGCTATTTCTCTGTTTTATAACACCTCTTGGCTCGCTTTTAAGGTTTGTGTACCGCTGAGGATCCCTGTGTCGGCCTATAGGCCCCCGGCATACTCGGGAGCTAACTAATACTTGAAAAATGTAAAATCCAAGGTGTTTATAAAATTTACAAAAAATCGAGGCCGCTCTCGCTATGCCCGTTACGTAGTCGCTCGATCAAAGTTTTTGACGCGTAATACGCTCTGCTATAAGGATTACCTGCGGCGTTGTAAGTGGAAATTTTCTAGTAATCCTAAACAAT
>JAEIGI010000205.1:0-44151 GCA_018903615.1 Drosophila neocordata | reverse complement strand
TCGATATCCATATCGACTATCGATATCGATATCCATATCGATATCCATATCGATATCCATATCCAGATCCATATCGATGTCAAGATCGATTTACCATATCGATATCATGTCAGGATATGGATATCGATATGTGTGATGATCGATATGAATATCGATATGGATATCGATATGGATATCGATATCCATATCGATGGCATATCGACTGTCCAAATCGGAACATGGATGTCCATCGATATAGATAACGATATCCTGGAAATCGATATCAAAATCGATATACATATCGTTATCCATGTATCGATATCCATATCGATATACATATCGATATCCATATCGATATCCATATCGATATCCATATCGATAGAAAAAAATATCGATATCCATATCGATTCTCCATATCGATATCCTTCGATATCCATATCGATATCCATATCGATATCCGAAAATCGATATCCAAATCGATATCCGATATCGATATCGATATCGATAAACCATATCGATATCCATATCGATATCCATATCGATATCCATATCGATATCCATATCGATATCCATATCGATGTCCACATCGATATCCGATATCCATATCGATATCCATATCGATATCCATATCGATATCCATATCGATATCCATATCGATATCGATATCGATATCCATATCCATACTCCATATCGATATCCATATCGACCTCCATATCGATAACCATATCGATATCCGCATCGATACCCATATCGATATCCATATCGATATCCATATCGATAACCCAATATCGATATCCATATCGATCTCCATATCGATATCCATATCGATATCCATATCGATATCCATATCGATATCCATATCGATATCCATATCGATATCCATATCGATATCCAAATCGATATCCATATCGATATCCATATCGATATACAAATCGATATCCATATCGATATCCATATCGATATCCATATCGATATCCATATCGATTCCATATCGATATCCATATCGATATCCTTATCGATATACAAATCGATATCCATATCGATATCCATATCGATATCCATATCGATATCCATATCGATATCCATATCGATATCCATATCGATATCCATATCGATATCCATATCGATATCCATATCGATATCCACATCGATATCCATATCGATATCCATATCGATCATATCGATATCCCTATCATCGATATCCCTATCGATCACCATCCATATCGCTATCGATATCGCATATTCATATCGATATCCATATCGATATCCATATCGATATCCTTGTCCACATCGATATCCATATTGATTTTCATATCGATATCCATATCGATCCCTACCATATCGATATCGACGATCGATATCGATCCATATCGATATCCATATCGATATCCATATCGATATCCATATCGATCCTTAAAACCACATCGATATCCATATCGATCCCATATCGATATCCAAATCGATATCCATATCAATATCCATATCAATCCATATCCGATATCCATATCGATATCCTATCGATCCATATCGATATCCATATCATATCCATATCGCTATCCATATCGATATCCCAATCGATATCGATATCCGTGTCCACATCGATATTCATATCGATATCCAAATCGATATCCATGTCGATATCCATATCGATATCCATGTCCAACACGATATCCATATCGATTTTCATATCGATATCCATATCGATCCATATCGATATCCATCGATATCCATATCGATATCCATATCGATATCCATATCGATATCCATATCGATATCCATATCGATATCCATATCGATATCCATATCGATATCCATATCGATATACGTATCGATATCCATATCGTACGATATACATATCGATATCCATATCGATAACAAAAGCCACATCGATATCCATATCGATCCATATCGATATCCAAAAATATCGATGTCATATCGATATCCATATCGATATCCATATCGATATCCATATCGATATCAAATCGATATCCAAATCGATATCCATATCGATATCCATGTCACATCGATATCCATATCGATATCCATATCGATCATATCGATATCGGCCAGTATCCACATCGATAACCAAATCCCACATCGAATCCATATCGATCCCATATCGATATCCATATCGATATCCATATCGATATCCATATCGATATCCATTCCACATCGATATACATATCGATATCCAAATCGATATCATTATCGATATCCATGTCCACATCGATATCCATATTGATTTATCATATCGATATCCATATCGATACGCCTATCGATATCCAAATCGAAATCCATATCGATATCCATATCGATATCCATATCGATATCCATATCGATATCGATATCGATATACATATCGATATCCATATCGATGGCAACCACATAACCACATCGATATCCATATCGATCCATATCGATGTCCGATCGATATCCACATCGATATCCATATCGAAATTCATATCGATATCCATATCAATAAAAATATCAACATCCATATCGATATAAATATCGATATCCATATCGATATCCTTATCGGAAACCATATCCATATCGTTAACTATATTGATTCCATATCGATATCCATATCGACCACCATATTCACATCGATATCCATATCGATATCCATAACGATATCCATATCGCTCCATATCGATATCCATATCGATATCCATATCGATCCATATCGATATCCATATCGATAACCATATCCATCGATGTCCATATCGATATCCGTATCCCATATCGATAGCCATATTCACATCGATGTCCGTATCGATATCCATATCGATTCCACATCGATATCCGTATCGATCCAGATCGATGTCCAAATCGGTATCCATATCGATATCCAGTATTCCACATCGATATTCATATCGGTATCAAAATCGATATCCATATCGATATCCATATCGATATCCATACTGATTTTCAAGTCGGTATCCATATCGATCCATATCGATATCCAAATCGATATCCATATCGATATCAAATCGATTTCCATATCGATATCCATCACATCGATATTCATATCGATATCCAAATCGATATCCAAATCGATATCCATGTCGATATCCGTATTGATTTTGAGTATCGTTATCCCATATCGATAGCATATCGATATCCGAATCGATATCCATGTCCACATCGATATTCATATCGATATCCCAAATCGATATCAAAATCGATATCGAAATCGATATCCATATCGATATCCATGTCCACATCGATATCCCTTATCGATTTTCATATCGATATCCATATCGATCCATATCGATATCCAAATCGATATACATATCGATATCCATATCGATATCCATATCGATATACATATCGATATCCCTATCAATAACCAAAACTACATCGATATCCATATCGATCCATATCGATGTCAAATCGATATCCATATCGATATCCATATCACATCGGGAAATTCATATCGATATCCATATCAATATAAATATCAACATCCATATCGATATAAATATCGATATCGATATCCATATCGATATCCATATCGATATCGCTATCGGAAACCATATCCATATCGTTAACTATATTGATCCGTATCGATATCCATATCGATAACCATATTCACATCGATATCCATATCAATATCCATATCGATATCCATATCGATCCCATATCGATATCCATATCGATATCCATATCGATCCATATCGATATCCATATCGATAGACCATATCCACATCGATATCCATATCTATCCGTATCGATACCCATATCGATAACCATATTCACATCGATGTCCATATCGATATCCATATCGATCCACATCGATATCCATATCGATCATATCGATATGCAAATCGATATCCATATCGACTATCCGTATCCACATCGATATTCATATCGATATCCAAATCGATATCCAAATCGATATCCATATCGATATCCATATTGATTTGAACATATCGTTATCCGCTATCGGTATCATATCGATATCCAAATCGATATCCATGTCCACATCGATATTCATATCGATATCCAAATCGATATCCGCGTCGATATCCGCATATCGATATCCATGTCCACATCGAATATCCATATCGATTTTTTCATATCGATATCCATATCGATCCATATCGATGGGTATCGAAGTCGACATCTATATCGATATCCATATCGATATCGATAACGATATATACCATATCGATATCCATATCGATATACATATCGATATCCATATCGATAGCCAAAACCACATCGATATCCATATCGATCCATATCGATATCCGATAACCATATCGATATCCATATCGATATCCAGGGCGATATCCATATCGATATCCATATCGATGCTATCGATATCCATATCGATCCATCGATATCCATATCGATCTCATATCGATATCCAAATCGATATCCATATCGATATCCATATCGATATCCATATCGATATCCATATCGATATCCATATCGATTTCCATATCGATATCCGCTTATCGATATCCTTGTCCACATCGATATCGATATCGATATCGATATCCATATCGATGGTCGATAACCCCATGCATATCGACTATCCATATCGATAACCAAATCCACATCGATATCCATATCGATCCATATCGATATCAAACTGATATCCATTGTCGATATCCATGTCCACATCGATATCCATATCGATATTCATATCGATATCCATATCGATATCCATGTCCCGATATCCTTGTCACGTCGATATCTATATCGATATCCATATCGATCGATATCGATATACATATCGATATCCATATCGATAACCATACGATATCATATCGATATCCATATCGATATCCAAATCGATATCCCTATCGATATCCATATCGATATTCATATCGATATCGATATGGATATCGATATCCCATATCGATATCCATATCGATATCCATATCGATATCCATATCGATATCCATATCGATATCCATATCGATATCCATATCGATATCCATATCGATATCCTTATATGGGTAAATCCATATCCGATATCTATATTAATCATATCGATATCCATATCGATAACCATATTCACCATCGTTATCCATATCGAGCCATATCGATATCCATATCGATATCCATATCGATATCCATATCGATATCCATATCGATATCCATATCGATATCCTTATCGGTAAACATATCCATATCGATATCTATATCGATCCATATCGATATCCATATCGATAACCATATTCACATCGATATCCATATCGATATCCATTTCGATCAATATCGATATCCATATTGATCCGTATCGATATCCATATCTTTAACCATATTCACCTCGATATCCATATCAATCCATATCGATATCCATATCGATATCCATATCGATCCATATCGATATCCTTATCGATATACATATCGATAACCAAATCCACATCGATAACCATATCGATCCATATCGATATCCATATCGATATCCATATCGATCCATATCGATATCATATCGATATTCATATCAATCGCATATCAGATATCAAAAACAAAATATCGATATACATATCGATATCCATATCGATAACCAAATCCACATCGATATCCATATCATATCCATATCGATATCCAAATTCGATATAAATATCGATAACCATATCAATCCATATCGATATCATATCGATATCCATATCGATATACATATCGAAATTCATATCGATATACATATCGATATCCATATCGATAACCAAATCCACATCGATATCCATATCGATCCATATCGATATCCAAATCGATATTCATATCGATATCCATATCGATCCATATCGATATCCAAATCGATATACATATCGATATCCATATCGATATCCATATCGATATCCATATCGATATCCGTAATATCGATAACAGATATCGATATCCATATCGATATACATATCGATATCCATATCCATAAGCAAATCCACATCGATATCCATATCGATCCATATCGATATCCAAATCGATATCCATATCGATATCCATGTTCCACATCGATATTCTATCGATATCCATATCGTTTTCCATATCGATATCCATATCGATATCCATGTCGATATCCATATCGATATCCATATCCATATCCGATATCCATATCGATATCCATATCGATATCCATATCGATATCCATATCCATATCGATATCCATATCGATATCCATATCGATATCCATATCGATATCCATATCGATATCCATATCGATCCATATCGATATCCATATCGATCCATATCGATATTCATATCGATAACCACATTCACATCGATATCCATGTCGATCCATATCGAAATCCATATCCATCCATATCGATATCCATATCGATCCATATCGATATCCAAATCGATATCCATATCGATATCCATGTCCACATCGATATCCATATCAATATCCATATCCACATCGATATTCATATCGTTATCCATATCAATATTCCTATCCATGTCCATATCAATAACCATATCCATATCGATATCTATATCGATATCCATATATCCATATCGATATCGATATCCATATCATATCCACATCGATATCCATATCGTTATCCATATCGATATTCCATATCCATGTCCATATTGATATCCATAGCGATATCCTTATCGATCCATATCGATATCCATATCGATCCATATCGATAGTCCATATCGATCCATATCGATATCCATATTGATAGCCAAATCCACATCGATATCCATATCGATCCATATCGATATCGGCATCGATATCCATATCCATATCCATATCACATCGATATTCATATCGATATCCATATCCACATCGATATTCATATCGTTATCCATATCAATATTCCTATTCATGTCCATATCGATAACCATATCGTATCGATATCTATATCGATATCCGATATGATATTTTATATCGATAACCACACGTCACATCGATATCCATATCGATCCATCGATCGATATCCATATCGATCCATATCGATATCCATATCGATATTGCTATCCATGTCCATATCGATATCCATATCGATATCCTTATCGATACACCATATCGATATCCATATCGATATCGTGTTGTTGAGCCATATCGATATCCATATCGGTAACGATATTCACATCGATAACCATATCGATATCCATATCGATAACCATATCGACATCGATATCCATATCGATCCGTATCGATATCCATATCATATAACCATATTCACATCGATATCCATATCGATCCATATCGATATCCACATCGATATTCGATTTCGATATCCATATCGATATCCTCATCGATATCCATATCGTTATCCATATCGGATATTTCTATCGATGTCCATATCGATATCCATATCGATATCCACATCGATAACCATATCATATCCATATCGATATCCATATCGATCCATATCGATATACATATCGATATCCATATCCATATCGATAACCAAATCCACATCGATATCCATATCGATCCATATCGATATCAAATCAATATCCATATCGATATCCATGGTCACATCGATATTCATATCGATATCAAATCGATATCCAAATCGATATCCATATCGATATCCATATTGATATTCATATCGTTATCCATATCGCTCCATATCGATATCCAAATCGATATCCATATCGATATCGATATCCATATCGATATCCATATCGATATCCATATTGATTCATATCGATATACATACAGATATCCATATCGATAATCCATATCGATATCGATATCCATATCGAGCCATATTGATATCCAAATCGATATCCATGTCCACATCGATATTCATATCGATATCCAAATCGAAATCCATATCGATATCCATGTCCACATCGATATCCATATCGATTTTCATATCGATATCCAGATCGATATCCATATCGATATCCAAATCGATATCCATATCGATATCCATATCGATATCCATGTCACATCGATATCTATATCGATATCCATATCGATATCCATATCGATATTTATATCCACATCGATTTTCATATCGATATCCATATCGATATCCACATCGATAACCATATCGATAACCAAATCCACATCGAAATCCATATCGATGCATATCGATATCCATATGGATAACTATATCCACATCGATATCCATATCGATGTCCATATCGATATCCATATCGATATCCACATCGATATCCATATCGATCCGTATCGATATCCATATCGATATCAATATCGATATCCATATCGATATCCTCATCGATATCCATATCGTTATCCATATCAATATTCCTATCCATGTCCATACCGATATCCATATCGATATCCACATCGATAACCATATCCATAACGATATCTATATCGATCCATATCGATATCTATATCGATCCATATCGATATCCACATCGATCCATATCGATATCCATATCGATATCTATATCGATATCCATATTGATATCCATATCGGTAACCATATCCATATCGATATCTATATCGATCCATATCGATATCCATATCGATATCCATATTCACATCGATATTCATATCGATATCCTCATCCATATCCATATCAATATTCCTATCCATGTCCATATCGATATCCATATCGATATCCATATCGATATCCATATCGATATCCATATCGGTATCCATATCGATATCCATATCGATATCTATATCGATCCATATCGATATCCATATCGATATCCATATTCACATCGATATTCATATCGATATCCTCATCCATATCCATATCAATATTCCTATCCATGTCCATATCGATATCCATATCAATATTCCTATCCATGTCCATATCGATATCCACATCGATAACCATATACATAACGATATCTATATCGATCCATATCGATATCTATATCGATCCATATCGATATCCACATCGATCCATATCGATATCCATATCGATATCTATATCGATATCCATATTGATATCCATATCGGTAACCATATCCATATCGATATCTATATCGATCCATATCGATATCCATATCGATAACCATAAACACATCGATATCCATATCGATATCCATATGGGTAACCATATACATATCGATATCTTTATCGATCCATATCGTTATCCATATCGATAACCATATTCACATCGATATCCATATCGATATCCATGTCCACATCGATATCCATATCGATTTTCATATAGATATTCATATCGTTATCCATATCGATATCCTCATCGATATCCATATCGTTATCCATATAAATATTCCTATCCATGTCCATATCGAAATCCATATCGATATCCATATCGATATCCATATCAATCCATATCGATATCCATATCGATATCCATATCGATATCCATATCGATATCCATATCGATATCCATATCGATATCCATATCGATATCCATATCGATATCAATATCGATATCCATATCGATATCCATATTGATATCCATATCGATATAAATATCGATATCTATATCGGTAACCATATCCATGTCGATATCTATATCGATTCATATCGATATCCATATCGATAACCATATTCACATCGATATCCATATCGATTTCCATATCGATATCCATATCGATCCGTATCGATATCCATATCGATAACCATATTCACCTCGATATCCATATCAATCCATATCGATATCCATATCGATATCCATATCGATATCCATATCGATATCCATATCGATCCATATCGATATCCTTATCGACATCCATATCGATATCCAAGTCCAAATCGATATCCATATCGATATCAATATCGATCCATATCGATATACATATCGATATTCATATCGATAACCAAATCCACATTGATATCCATATCGATCCATATCGATATCCAAATCGATATCCAAATCGATATCCATATCGATATCCATGTCCACATCGATATTCATATCGATATCCATATCGATATCCATATCGATCCATATCGATATCCAAGTCGACATCCAAAACGATATCCATGTCCACATCGATATCCACATCGATATCCATATCGATCCATATCGATATACATATCGATATCCATATCGATAACAAAATCCACATCGATATCCATATCAATATCCATATCGATCCATATCGCTATACATATCGATATCCATATCGATAACCAAATCCGCATCAATATCCATATCGATCCATATCGATATCCAAATCGACATCCATATCGACATCCATGTCCACTTCGATATTCATATCGATATAAAAATCGATATCCAAATCGATATCCATGTCCACATCGATATCCATATCGATTTTCATATCGATATTCATATCGATACATATCGATATCCAAATCGATATCTATATCGATATCCATATCGGTATCCATATCGATATCCATATCGATATCCATATCGATATCCATATCGATATCCATGTCCACATCGATATCCATATCGATATCCATATTGATCCATATCGATATACATATCGATATCCATATCGATAACCAAATCCACATCGATATCCATATCGATATCCATATCGATCCATATCGCTATACATATCGATATCCATATCGATAACCAAATCCGCATCAATATCCATATCGATCCATATCCATATCCAAATCGATATCCATATCGATATCCAAGTCCACATCGATATTCATATCGATATTCACATCGATATTCATATCGATATCCATATCGATATCCATATCGATCCATATCGATATCCAAATCGATATCCATATCGATATCCATGTCCACATCGATATCCATATCGATATCCATATCGATCCATATCGATATACATATCGATATCCATATCGATAACCAAATCCACATCGATATCCATATCGATCCATATCGATCTCCAAATCGATATCCATATCGATATCCATGTCCACATCGATATTCATATCGATATCCAAATCGATGTCCAAATCGATATCCATATCGATATCCATGTCCCCATCGATATCCATATCGATTTTCATATCGATATCCATATCGATATCCATATCGATATCCAAATCGATATCCATATCGATATCCATATCGTTATTCATATCGATATCCATGTCCACATCGATATTCATATCGATATCCATATCGATATAAATATCGATATCCATATCGATATAAATATCGATATCCATATCGATATCCATATCCATATCCATATCGATATCCATATCGATATCCATATCGATATCCATATCGATATCCATATCGATAACCATATTCACTTCGATATCCATATCGATATTCATATCGATCCATATCGATATCCATATCGATAACCATATCCACATCGATATCCATATCGATCCGTATCGATATCCATATCGATAACCATATTCACCTCGATATCCATATCAATCCATATCGATATCCATATCGATATCCATATCGATCCAAATCGATATCCATATCGATATCCATGTCCACATCGATATTCATATCGATATCCAAGTCGATGTCCACATCGATATTCATATCGATATCCATATCGATATAAATATCGATATCCATATCGATATCCATATCGATATCCATATCGATATCCATATCGATATCCATATCGATATCCATATCGATATCCATATTGATATCCATATCGATATTCATATCGATATCCATATCGATTTTCATATCGATATCCATATCGATATCCATATCGATATCCACATCGATATTCATATCGATATCCATATCGATATAAATATCGATATCCATATCGATATCCATATCGATATCCATATCGATATCCATATCGATATCCATATCGATATCCATATCGATATCCATATCGATATCCATATCGATATACATATCGATATCCTTATCGGTAACCATATCCATATCGATATCTATATTGATCCATATCGATAACCATATTCACATCGATATGCATATCGATATCCATATCGATATCCATATCGATATCCATATCGATATCCATATCGATATCCATATCGATATCCATATCGATAACCATATCCACATCGATATCCATATCGATCCGTATCGATATCCATATCGATAACCATATTCACATCGATATCCATATCGATATCCATATCGATCCATATCGATATCCATATCGATATCCATATCGATATCCATATCGATATCCATATCGATATCCATATCGATATCCATATCGATATCCATATCGATATCCATATCGATATACATATCGATATCCATGTCGATATACATATCGATATCCATGTCGATATCCATATCGATATCCATATCGATATCCATATCGATATCCATATCGATATCCATATCGATATCCATATCGATATCCATATCGATATCCATATCGACTTTCATATCGATATCCATATCGATATCCAAATCGATATCCATATCGATATCCATATCGTTATTCATATCGATATCCATATCGATATTCATATCGATATCCATATCGATATTCATATCGATATCCATATCGATATAAATATCGATATCCATATCGATATCCATATCGATAACCATATTCACATCGATATCCATATCGATATCCATATCGATCCATATCGATATCCATATCGATAACCATATCCACATCGATATCCATATCGATCCGTATCGATATCCATATCGATAACCATATTCACCTCGATATCCATATCAATCCATATCGATATCCATATCGATCCAAATCGATATCCATATCGATATCCATGTCCACATCGATATTCATATCGATATCCAAATCGATGTCCAAATCGATATCCATATGGATATCCATATCGATATCCATATCGATATCCATGCCCACATCGATATCCATATCGATTTTCATATCGATATCCATATCGATATCCATATCGATATCCATTCGATATCGATATCACATCGATATTCATATCGATATCCATATCGATATTCATATCGATATCCATATCGATATACAATATCGATATCCATATCGATATCCATATCGATATCCATATCCATATCGATATCCATATCGATATCCATATCGATATCCATATCGATATCCATATCGATCCATATCGATATCCATATCGATCCATATCGATATTCATATCGATAACCACATTCACATCGATATCCATATCGATCCATATCGATATCCATATCGATATCCATATCGATATCCATATCGATCCATATCGATATCCATATCGATATTCCTATCCATGTCCATATCGAAATCCATATCGATGTCCATATCGATAACCATATCCATATCGATATCTATATCGATCCATATCGATATTCATATCGATAACCACATTCACATCGATATCCATATCGATCCATATCGATATGCATATCGATCCATATCGATATCCATATCGATCCATATCGATATCCATATCGATATTCCTATCCATGTCCATATCGAAATCCATATCGATATCCACATCGATAACCATATCCATATCGATATCTATATCGATCCATATCGATATCCACATCGATCCATATCGATATCCATATCGATATCTATATCGATATCCATATCGATATCCATGTCGATATCCATATCGATATCCATATCGATATCCATATCCATATCGATCCATATCGATATCCATATCGATATTCCTATCCATGTCCATATTGATATCCATATCGATATCCACATCGATAACCATATCCAAATCGATATCTATATCGATCCATATCGATATCCATATCGATATCCATATCGATATCCAAATCCACATCGATATCCATATCGATCCATATCTAAATCCATATCCCATCTCATATCGATATCCATATCGATCCATATCGATATCCATATCGATATTCCCATCCATGTCCATATCGAAATCCATATCGATGTCCATATCGATAACCATATCCATATCGATATCTATATCGATCCATATCGATATTCATATCGATAACCACATTCACATCGATATCCATATCGATCCATATCGATATGCATATCAATCCATATCGATATCCATATCGATCCATATCGATATCCATATCGATATTCCTATCCATGTCCATATCGAAATCCATATCGATATCCACATCGATAACCATATCCATATCGATATCTATATCGATCCATATCGATATCCACATCGATCCATATCGATATCCATATTGATATCTATATCGATATACATATCGATATCCATGTCGATATCCATATCGATATCCATATCGATATCCATATCCATATCGATATCCATATCGATATCCTCATCGATATCCATATCGTTATCCATATCAATATTCCTATCCATGTCCATATTGATATCCATATCGATATCCACATCGATAACCATATCCAAATCGATATCTATATCGATCCATATCGATACCCACATCGATAACCATATTCACATCGATATCCATATCGATCCATATCGATATCCATATCGATATCCATTTCGATATCCATATCGATATCCATATCGATATCCATATCGATATCCATATCGATATCCATATCGATCCATATCGATATTCATATCGATATCCATATCCACATCGATATCCATATCGTTATCCATATCAATATTCCTATCCATGTCCATATTGATATCCATATCGATATCCTTATCGATCCATATCGATATCCATATCGATCCATATCGATATCCATATCGATCCATATCGATATCCATATTGATAGCCAAATCCACATCGATATCCATATCGATCCATATCGATATCCGCATCGATATCCATATCGATATCCATATCCACATCGATATTCATATCAATATCCATATCCACATCGATATTCATATCGTTATCCATATCAATATTCCTATTCATGTCCATATCGATAACCATATCCATATCGATATCTATATCGATCCATATCGATATTCATATCGATGCATATCGATATCCATATCGATATTCCTATCCATGTCCATATCGATATCCATATCGATTTCCTTATCGGTAACCATATCCATATCGATATCTATATTGATCCATATCGATATCCATATCGATAATCATATTCACATCGATATCCATATCGATATCCATATCGATATACATATCGATCCATATCGATATCCATATCGATAACCATATCCACATCGATATCCATATCGATCCGTATCGATATCCATATCCATAACCATATTCACATCGATGTCCATATCGATCCATATCGATATCCACATCGATATTCATTTCGATATCCATATCGATATCCTCATCGATATCCATATCGTTATCCATATCAATATTTCTATCCATGTCCATATCGATATCCATATCGATGTCCACATCGATAACCATATCCATATCGATATCCATATCGATCCATATCGATATACATATCGATATCCATATCGATAACCAAATCCACATCGATATCCATATCGATCCATATCGATATCCAAATCAATATCCATATCGATATCCATGTCCACATCGATATTCATATCGATATCCTAATCGATATCCAAATCGATATCCATATCGATATCCATATTGATTTTCATATCGTTATCCATATCGCTCCATATCGATATCCAAATCGATATCCATATCGATATCGATATCCATATCGATATCCATATCGATATCCATATTGATTCATATCGATATACATATAGATATCCATATCGATAACCAAATCAACATCGATATCCATATCGAGCCATAACGATATCCAAATCAATATCCATGTCCACATCGATATTCATATCGATATCCAAATCGATATCCAAATCGATATCCATATCGATATCCATGTCCACATCGATATCCATATCGATTTTCATATCGATATCCATATCGATCCATATCGATATCCAAATCGATATCCATATCGATATCCATATCGATATCCATGTCCACATCGATATCTATATCGATATCCATATCGATATCCATATCGATATTTATACCCACATCGATTTTCATATCGATATCCATATCGATCCATATCGATATCCAAATCGATATCCATATCGATATCCATGTCCACATCGATATTCATATCGATATCCAAATCGATGTCCAAATCGATATCCATATCGATATCCACGTCCCCATCGATATCCATATCGATTTTCATATCGATATCCATATCGATCCATATCGATATCCAAATCGATATCCATATCGATATCCATATCGTTATTCATATCGATATCCATGTCCACATCGATATTCATATCGATATCCATATCGATATAAATATCGATATCCATATCGATATAAATATCGATATCCATATCGATATCCATATCGATATCCATATCGATATCCATATCGATATCCATATCGATATCCATATCGATAACCATATTCACTTCGATATCCATATCGATATTCATATCGATCCATATCGATATCCATATCGATAACCATATCCACATCGATATCCATATCGATCCGTATCGATATCCATATCGATAACCATATTCACCTCGATATCCATATCAATCCATATCGATATCCATATCGATATCCATATCGATCCAAATCGATATCCATATCGATATCCATGTCCACATCGATATTCATATCGATATCCAAATCGATGTCCAAGTCGATATCCATATCGATATCCAAATCGATGTCCAAGTCGATATCCATATCGATATCCATATCGATTTTCATATCGATATCCATATCGATATCCATATCGATATCCACATCGATATTCATATCGATATCCATATCGATATAAATATCGATATCCATATCGATATCCATATCGATATCCATATCGATATCCATATCGATATCCATATCGATATCCATATCGATATCCATATTGATATCCATATCGATATCCATATCGATATCCATATCGTTATTCATATCGATATCCATGTCCACATCGATATTCATATCGATATCCATATCGATATAAATATCGATATCCATATCGATATAAATATCGATATCCATATCGATATCCATATCGATATCCATATCGATATTCATATCGATCCATATCGATATCCATATCGATAACCATATCCACATCGATATCCATATCGATCCGTATCGATATCCATATCGATAACCATATTCACCTCGATATCCATATCAATCCATATCGATATCCATATCGATATCCATATCGATCCAAATCGATATCCATATCGATATCCATGTCCACATCGATATTCATATCGATATCCAAATCGATGTCCAAGTCGATATCCATATCGATATCCAAATAGATGTCCAAGTCGATATCCATATCGATATCCATATCGATTTTCATATCGATATCCATATCGATATCCATATCGATATCCACATCGATATTCATATCGATATCCATATCGATATAAATATCGATATCCATATCGATATCCATATCGATATCCATATCGATATCCATATCGATATCCATATTGATATCCATATCGATATCCATATCGATATCCATATCGATTTTCATATCGATATCCATATCGATATCCATATCGATATCCACATCGATATTCATATCGATATCCATATCGATATAAATATCGATATCCATATCGATATCCATATCGATATCCATATTGATATCCATATTGACATCCATATCGATATCCATATCGATATCCATATCGATATCCATATCGATATATTTATCGGTAACCATATCCATATCGATATCTATATTGATCCATATCGATAACCATATTCACATCGATATGCATATCGATATCCATATCGATATCCATATCGATCCATATCGATATCCATATCGATCCATATCGATATCCATATCGATAACCATATCCACATCGATATCCATATCGATCCGTATCGATATCCATATCGATAACCATAATCACATCGATATCCATATCGATATCCATATCGATCCATATCGATATTCATATCGATCCATATCGATATCCATATCGATATCCATATCGATATCCATATCGATCCATATCGATATACATATCGATATCCATGTCGATATACATATCGATATCCATGTCCACATCGATATTCATATCGATATCCAAATCGATATCCAAATCGATATCCATATCGATATCCATATCGATCCATATCGATATCCATGTTCCCATTGATATCCATATCGATTTTCATATCGATATCCATATCGATCCATATTGATATCCAAATCGATATCCATATCGATATCCATATCGTTATTCATATCGATATCCATGTCCACATCGATATTCATATCGATATCCATATCGATATTCATATCGATATCCATATCGATATAAATATCGATATCCATATCGATATCCATATCGATAACCATATTCACATCGATATCCATATCGATATCCATATCGATCCATATCGATATCCATATCGATAACCATATCCACATCGATATCCATAGCGATCCGTATCGATATCCATATCGATAACCATATTCACCTCGATATCCATATCAATCCATATCGATATCCATATCGATATCCATATCGATATCCATATCGATATCCATATCGATATCCATATCGATATCCATATCCATATCGATATCCATATCGATATCCATATCGATATCCATATCGATATCCATATCGATATCCATATCGATCCATATCGATATCCATATCGATCCATATCGATATTCATATCGATAACCACATTCACATCGATATCCATATCGATCCATATCGAAATCCATATCCATCCATATCGATATCCATATCGATCCATATCGATATCCATATCGATATTCCTATCCATGTCCATATCGAAATCCATATCGATGTCCATATCGATAACCATATCCATATCGATATCTATATCGATCCATATCGATATTCATATCGATAACCACATTCACATCGATATCCATATCGATCCATATCGATATGCATATCGATCCATATCGCTATCCATATCGATCCATATCGATATCCATATCGATATTCCTATTCATGTCCATATCGAAATCCATATCGATATCCACATCCATAACCATATCCATATCGATATCTATATCGATCCATATCGATATCCACATCGATCCATATCGATATCCATATCGATATCTATATCGATATCCATATCGATATCCATGTCGATATCCATATCGATATCCATATCGATATCCATATCCATATCGATATCCATATCGATATCCTCATCGATATCCATATCGTTATCCATATCAATATTCCTATCCATGTCCATATTGATATCCATATCGATATCCACATCGATAACCATATCCAAATCGATATCTATATCGATCCATATCGATATCCATATCGATATCCATATCGATATCCATATCCACATCGATATCCATATCGATCCATATCGAAATCCATATCCATCCATATCGATATCCATATCGATCCATATCGATATCCATATCGATATTCCTATCCATGTCCATATCGAAATCCATATCGATGTCCATATCGATAACCATATCCATATCGATATCTATATCGATCCATATCGATATTCATATCGATAACCACATTCACATCGATATCCATATCGATCCATATCGATATGCATATCGATCCATATCGATATCCATATCGATCCATATCGATATCCATATCGATATTCCTATCCATGTCCATATCGAAATCCATATCGATATCCACATCGATAACCATATCCATATCGATATCTATATCGATCCATATCTATATCCACATCGATCCATATCGATATCCATATTGATATCTATATCGATATCCATATCGATATCCATGTCGATATCCATATCGATATCCATATCGATATCCATATCCATATCGATATCCATATCGATATCCTCATCGATATCCATATCGTTATCCATATCAATATTCCTATCCATGTCCATATTGATTTCCATATCGATATCCACATCGATAACCATATCCAAATCGATATCTATATCGATCCATATCGATACCCACATCGATAACCATATTCACATCGATATCCATATCGATCCATATCGATATCCATATCGATATCCATATCGATATCCATATCGATATCCATATCGATATCCATATCGATCCATATCCATATCGATAGCCAAATCCACATCGATATCCATATCAATCCATATCGATATCCGCATCGATATCCATATCGATATCCATATCCACATCGATATTCATATCAATATCCATATCCACATCGATATTCATATCGTTATCCATATCAATATTCCTATCTATGTCCATATCAATAACCATATCCATATCGATATCTATATCGATCCATATCGATATTCATATCGATATCCATATCCACATCGATATCCATATCGTTATCCATATCAATATTCCTATCCATGTCCATATTGATATCCATATCGATATCCTTATCGATCCATATCGATATCCATATCGATCCATATCGATATCCATATCGATCCATATCGATATCCATATCGATCCATATCGATATCCATATTGATAGCCAAATCCACATCGATATCCATATCGATCCATATCGATATCCGCATCGATATCCATATCGATATCCATATCCACATCGACATTCATATCAATATCCATATCCACATCGATATTCATATCGTTATCCATATCAATATTCCTATTCATGTCCATATCGATAACCATATCCATATCGATATCTATATCGATCCATATCGATATTCATATAGATAACCACATTCACATCGATATCCATATCGATCCATATCGATATCCATATCGATGCATATCGATATCCATATCGATATTCCTATCCATGTCCATATCGATATCCATATCGATATCCTTATCGGTAACCATATCCATATCGATATCTATATTGATCCATATCGATATTCATATCGATAACCACATTCACATCGATATCCATATCGATCCATATCGATATCCATATCGATGCATATCGATATCCATATCGATATTCCTATCCATGTCCATATCGATATCCATATCGATATCCTTATCGGTAACCATATCCATATCGATATCTATATTGATCCATATCGATATCCATATCCATAACCATATTCACATCGATGTCCATATCGATCCATATCGATATCCACATCGATATTCATTTCGATATCCATATCGACATCCTCATCGATATCCATATCGTTATCCATATCAATATTTCTATCCATGCCCATATCGATATCCATATCGATGTCCACATCGATAACCATATCCATATCGATATCCATATCGATCCATATCGATATACATATCGATATCCATATCGATAACCAAATCCACGTCGATATCCATATCGATCCATATCGATATCCAAATCAATATCCATATCGATATCCATGTCCACATCGATATTCATATCGATATCCAAATCGATATCCAAATCGATATCCATATCGATATCCATATTGATTTTCATATCGTTATCCATATCGCTCCATATCGATATCCAAATCGATATCCATATCGATATCGATATCCATATCGATATCCATATCGATATCCATATCGATCCATATCGATATACATATCGATATCCATATCGATAACCAAATCCACATCGATATCCATATCGATCCATATCGATATCCAAATCGATATCCATATCGACATCCATGTCCACTTCGATATTCATATCGATATCGAAATCGATATCCAAATCGATATCCAAATCGATATCCATGTCCACATCGATATCCATATCGATTTTCATATCGATATTCATATCGATACATATCGATATCCAAATCGATATCCATATCGATATCCATATCGATATCCATATCGATATCCATATCGATATCCATATCGATATCCACATCGATATCCATATCGATCCATATCCATATCGATAGCCAAATCCACATCGATATCCATATCAATCCATATCGATATCCGCATCGATATCAATATCGATATCCATATCGATATCCTCATCGATGTCCATATCGTTATCCATATCAATATTCCTATCCATGTCCATACCGATATCCATATCGATATCCACATCGATAACCATATCCATAACGATATCTATATCGATCCATATCGATATCTATATCGATCCATATCGATATCCACATCGATCCATATCGATATCCATATCGATATCTATATCGGTAACCATATCCATATCGATATCTATATCGATCCATATCGATATCCATATCGGTAACCATATCCATATCGATATCTATATTCACATCGATATTCATATCGATATCCTCATCGATATCCATATCAATATTCCTATCCATGTCCATATCGATATCCATATCGATATCCATATCGATATCCATATCGATATCCATATCGGTAACCATATCCATATCGATATCTATATCGATACATATCGATATCCATATCGATATCCACATTCACATCGATATTCATATCGATATCCTCATCGATATCCATATCAATATTCCTATCCATGTCCATTTCGATATCCATATCGATATCCATATCGATATCCATATCGGTAACCATATCCATATCGATATCTAGATCGATCCATATCGATATCCATATCGATATCCATATTCACATCGATATTCATATCGATATCCTCATCGATATCCATATCAATATTCCTATCCATGTCCATATCGATATCCATATCAATATTCCTATCCATGTCCATATCGATATCCACATCGATAACCATATACATAACGATATCTATATCGATCCATATCGATATCTATATCGATCCATATCGATATCCACATCGATCCATATCGATATCCATATCGATATCTATATCGATATCCATATTGATATCCATATCGGTAACCATATCCATATCGATATCTATATCGATCCATATCGATATCCATATCGATAACCATATACACATCGATATCCATATCGATATCCATATGGGTAACCATATACATATCGATATCTTTATCGATCCATATCGTTATCCATATCGATAACCATATTCACATCGATATCCATATCGATATCCATGTCCACATCGATATCCATATCGATTTTCATATCGATATTCATATCGTTATCCATATCAATATCCTCATCGATATCCATATCGTTATCCATATAAATATTCCTATCCATGTCCATATCGAAATCCATATCGATATCCATATCGATATCCATATCGATATCCATATCGATATCCATATCGATATCCATATCGATATCCATATCGATATCCATATCGATATCCATATCGATATCCATATCGATATCCATATTGATATCCATATCGATATCTATATCGGTAACCATATCCATGTCGATATCTATATCGATTCATATCGATATCCATATCGATAACCATATTCACATCGATATCCATATCGATATCCATATCGATATCCATATCGATCCATATCGATATCCATATCGATAACCATATCCACATCGATATCCATATCGATCCGTATCGATATCCATATCGATAACCATATTCACCTCGATATCCATATCAATCCATATCGATATCCATATCGATAACCATATTCACCTCGATATCCATATCAATCCATATCGATATCCATATCGATATCCATATCGATATCCATATCGATATCCATATCGATCCATATCGATATCCTTATCGACATCCATATCGATATCCAAATCGATATCCATATCGATATCAATATCGATCCATATCGATATACATATCGATATTCATATCGATAACCAAAGCCACATCGATATCCATATCGATCCATATCGATATCCAAATCGATATCCATATCGATATCCATGTCCACATCGATATTCATATCGATATCCATATCGATATCCATATCGATCCATATCGATATCCAAATCGACATCCATATCGATATCCATGTCCACATCGATATCCACATCGATATCCATATCGATCCATATCGATATACATATCGATATCCATATCGATAACCAAATCCACATCGATATCCATATCGATCCATATCGATATCCAAATCGATATCCATATCGACATCCATGTCCACTTCGATATTCATATCGATATCCAAATCGATATCCAAATCGATATCCAAATCGATATCCATGTCCACATCGATATCCATATCGATTTTCATATCGATATCCATATCGATTTTCATATCGATATTCATATCGATACATATCGATATCCAAATCGATATCCATATCGATATCCATATCGATATCCATATCGATATCCATATCGATATCCATATCAATATCCATATCGATATCCATATCGATATCCATCTCCACATCGATATCCATATCGATATCCATATTGATCCATATCGATATACATATCGATATCCATATCGATAACCAAATCCACATCGATATCCATATCGATATCCATATCGATCCATATCGCTATACATATCGATATCCATATCGATAACCAAATCCGCATCAATATATATCGATATCCATATCGATATCCATGTCCCCATCGATATCCATATCGATTTTCATATCGATATCCATATCGACCCATATCGATATCCAAATCGATATCCATATCGATATCCATAACGTTATTCATATCGATATCCATGTCCACATCGATATTCATATCGATATCCATATCGATATAAATATCGATATCCATATCGATATCCATATCGATATCCATATCGATAACCATATTCACTTCGATATCCATATCGATATTCATATCGATTTATATCGATATCCATATCGATAACCATATCCACATCGATATCCATATCGATCCGTATCGATATCCATATTAATCCATATCGATATCCATATCGATATCCATATCGATCCAAATCGATATCCATATCGATATCCAAATCGATGTCCAAGTCGATATCCATATCGACATCCAAATCGATGTCCAAGTCGATATCCATATCGATATCCATATCGATTTTCATATCGATATCCATATCGATATCCATATCGATATCCACATCGATATCCACATGGATATTCATATCGATATCCATATCGATATAAATATCGATATCCATATCGATATCCATATTGATATCCATATCGATATCCATATCGATATCCATATCGATATCCATATCGATATCCATATCCAAATCGATATCTATATTGATCCATATCGATAACCATATTCACATCGATATGCATATCGATATCCATATCGATATCCATATCGATCCATATCGATATCCATATCGATAACCATATCCGCATCGATGTCCATATCGATCCGTATCGATATCCATATCGATAACCATATTCACATCGATATCCATATCGATATCCATATCGATCCATATCGATATCCATATCGATCCATATCGATATCCATATCGATATCCATATCGATCCATATTGATATACATATCGATATCCATGTCGATATACATATCGATATCCATGTCCACATCGATATTCATATCGATATCCAAATCGATATCCAAATCGATATCCATATCGATATCCATATGGATCCATATCGATATCCATGTCCCCATCGATATCCATATCGATTTTTATATCGATATCCATATCGATCCATATTGATATCCAAATCGAAATCCATATCGATATCCATATCGTTATTCATATCGATATCCATGTCCACATCGATATTCATATCGATATCCATATCGATATTCATATCGATATCCATATCGATATAAATATCGATATCCATATCGATATCCATATCGATAACCATATTCACATCGATATCCATATCGATATCCATATCGATCCATATCGATATCCATATCGATAACCATATCCACATCGATATCCATATCGATCTGTATCGATATCCATATCGATAACCATATTCACCTCGATATCCATATCAATCCATATCGATATCCATATCGATATCCATATCGATCCAAATCGATATCCATATCGATATCCATGTCCACATCGATATTCATATCGATATCCAAATCGATGTCCAAATCGATATCCATATCGATATCCATATCGATATCCATGCCCACATCGATATCCATATCGATTTTCATATCGATATCCATATCGATATCCATATCGATATCCACATCGATATTCATATCGATATCCATATCGATATAAATATCGATATCCATATCGATATCCATATCGATATCCATATCGATATCCATATTGATATTCATATCGATATCCATATCGATATCCATATCGATATAAATATCGATATCCATATCGATATCCTTATCGGTAACCATATCCATATCGATATCCATATCGATATCCATATTGATATCCATATCGATATCCATATCGATATCCATATCGATATAAATATCGATATCCATATCGATATCCATATCGATATCCTTATCGGTAACCATATCCATATCGATATCTCTATTGATCCATATCGATAACCATATTCACATCGATATGCGTATCGATATGCATATCGATATCCATATCGATATCCATATCGATCCATATCGATATCCATATCGATCCATATCGATATCCATATCGATATCCATATCGATATCCATATCGATCCATATTGATATACATATCGATATCCATGTCGATATACATATCGATATCCATGTCCACATCGATATTCATATCGATATCCAAATCGATATCCAAATCGATATCCATATCGATATCCATATGGATCCATATCGATATCCATGTCCCCATCGATATCCATATCGATTTTCATATCGATATCCATATCGATCCATATTGATATCCAAATCGAAATCCATATCGATATCCATATCGATATTCATATCGATATCCATATCGATATAAATATCGATATCCATATCGATATCCATATCGATAACCATATTCACATCGATATCCATATCGATATCCATATCGATCCATATCGATATCCATATCGATAACCATATCCACATCGATATCCATATCGATCTGTATCGATATCCATATCGATAACCATATTCACCTCGATATCCATATCAATCCATATCGATATCCATATCGATATCCATATCGATCCAAATCGATATCCATATCGATATCCATGTCCACATCGATATTCATATCGATATCCAAATCGATGTCCAAATCGATATCCATATCGATATCCATATCGATATCCATGCCCACATCGATATCCATATCGATATTCATATCGATATCCATATCGATATCCATATCGATATCCATATCGATATCCATATCGATATCCATATCGATATAAATATCGATATCCATATCGATATCCATATCGATATCCATATCGATATCCATATTGATATCCATATCGATATCCATATCGATATCCATATCGATATAAATATCGATATCCATATCGATATCCATATCGATATCCATATCGATATCCATATCGATATCCATATCGATATCCATATCGATATCCATATCGATATCCATATCGATATAAATATCGATATCCATATCGATATCCATATCGATATCCTTATCGGTAACCATATCCATATCGATATCTCTATTGATCCATATCGATAACCATATTCACATCGATATGCGTATCGATATGCATATCGATATCCATATCGATATCCATATCGATCCATATCGATATCCATATCGATAACCATATTCACATCGATATCCATATCGATATCCATATCGATATCCATATCGATATCCATATCGATCCATATCGATATCCATATCGATCCATATTGATATCCATATCGATCCATATCGATATCCATATCGATATCCATATCGATATCCATATCGATATCCATATCGATATCCATATCGATATCCTTGTCCACATCGATATCTATACCGATATCCATATCGATCGATATCGATATACACATCGATATCCATATCGATCGATATCGATATACATATCGATATCCATATCGATATACATATCGATGTCCATGTCCACATCGATATTCATATCGATATCCAAATCGATATCCAAATCGATATCCATATCGAAATCCATATCGATCCATATCGATATCCAAATCGATATCCATATCGATATCCATGTCCACATCGATATCCATATCGATTTTCATATCGATATGAATATCGATGTGGACATGGACATCGATATGTATATCGATATGGATATCGATATGTATATCGATATGGATCGATATGGATATCGATATGGATATCGATATGGATATCGATATGGATATCGATATGGATCGATATGGATATCAATATGGATCGTTATGGATATCGATATGGATCGATATGGATATCGATATGGATATCGATATGGATATCGATATGGATATCGATATGGATATCGATATGGATATCGATGTGAATATGGTTATCGATATGGATATCGATATGGATCGATATGGATATCGAATTGGATATCGATATGCATATCGATACGCATATCGATGTGAATATGGTTATCGATATGGATCAATATAGATATCGATATGGATATGGTTACCGATAAGGATATCGATATGGATATCGATATTTATATCGATATGGATATCGATATGGATATCGATATGGATATCAATATGGATATCGATATGGATATCGATATGGATATCGATAAGGATATCGATATGGATATCGATATTTATATCGATATGGATATCGATATGGATATCGATATGGATATCAATATGGATATCGATATGGATATCGATATGGATATCGATATGGATATCGATATTTATATCGATATGGATATCGATATGAATATCGATGTGGATATCGATATGGATATCGATATGGATATCGATATGAAAATCGATATGGATATCGATATGGATATCGATATGGATATCGATTTGGACATCGATTTGGATATCGATATGAATATCGATGTGGACATGGATATCGATATGGATATCGATTTGGATCGATATGGATATCGATATGGATATCGATATGGATTGATATGGATATCGAGGTGAATATGGTTATCGATATGGATATCGATACGGATCGATATGGACATCGATGTGGATATGGTTATCGATATGGATATCGATATGAATCGATATGGATATCGATATGGATATCGATGTGAATATGGTTATCGATATGGATATCGATATGGATATCGATATGGATATCGATATTTATATCGATATGGATATCGATATGAATATCGATATGGATATCGATATGAATATCGATGTGGACATGGATATCGATATGAATAACGATATGGATATCGATATGGATATCGATTTGGATATCAATATGGATCGATATGGATATCGATATGAAAATCGATATGGATATCGATGGGGACATGGATATCGATATGGATCGATATGGATATCGATTTGGATATCGATTTGGATATCGATATGAATATCGATGTGGACATGGATATCGATATGTATATCGACATGGATATCGATATGTATATCGATATGGATCGATATGGATATCGATATGGATATCGATATGGATATCGATATGGATCGATATGGATATCGATATGGATCGATATGGATATCGATATGGATATCGATGTGAATATGGTTATCGATATGGATATCGATACGGATCGATATGGATATCGATGTGGATATGGTTATCGATATGGATAGCGATATGGATCGATATGGATATCGATATGGATATCGATATGCATATCGATGTGAATATGGTTATCGATATGGATCAATATAGATATCGATTTGGATATGGTTACCGATAAGGATATCGATATGGATATCGATATGGATATCGATATGGATATCGATATGGATATCGATGTGGATATCAATATGGATATGGATATCGATATGGATATCGATATGGATATCGATATGGATATCGATATTTATATCGATATGGATATCGATATAAATATCGATGTGGATATCGATATGGATATCGATATGGATATCGATATGAAAATCGATATGGATATCGATATGCATATCGACTTGGACATCGATTTGGATATCGATATGGATATCGACTTGGACATCGATTTGGATATCGATATGAATATCGATGTGGACATGGATATCGATATGGATATCGATTTGGATCGATATGGATATCGATATGGATATCGATATGGATTAATATGGATATCGAGGTGAATATGGTTATCGATATGGATATCGATACGGATCGATATGGATATCGATGTGGATATGGTTATCGATATGGATATCGATATGGATCGATATGAATATCGATATGGATATCGAAGTGAATATGGTTATCGATATGGATATCGATATGGATATCGATATGGATATCGATATTTATATCGATATGGATATCGATATTTATATCGATATGGATATCGATATGAATATCGATGTGGACATGGATATCGATATGAATAACGATATGGATATCGATATGGATATCGATTTGGATATCGATATTGATCGATATGGATATCGATATGAAAATCGATATGGATATCGATGGGGACATGGATATCGATATGGATATCGATTTGGACATCGATTTGGATATCGATATGAATATCGATGTGGACATGGATATCGATATGGATATCGATTTGGATATCGATATGGATCGATATGGATATCGATGTGGATTTGGTTATCGATATGGATATCGATATGTATATCGATATGGATCGATATGGATATCGATGTGGACATGGATATCGATATGGATATCGATTTTGATATCGATGTGGATCGATATGGATATCGATATGGATATCGATATGAATATCGATGTGAATATCGATATGAATATCGATGTGGACTTGGATATCGATATGGATATCGATTTGGATATCGATATGGATCGATATGGATATTGATGCGGATTTGGTTATCGATAGGGATATCGATATGTATAGCGATATGGATCGATATGGATATCGATATGGATATCGATGTGGATTTGGTTATCGATATGGATATCGATATGTATATCGATATGGATCAATATGGATATCGATATGGATATCGATGTGGACATGGATATCGATATGGATATCGATATGGATATCGATATGGATATCGATATGGATATCGATATGGATATCGATATGGATATCGATTTGGAGATCGATATGTATCGATATGAATATCGATATGAAAATCGATATGGATATCGATGTGGACATGGATATCGATTTGGATATCGATTTGGATATCGATTTGGATATCGATATGAATATCGAAGTGGACATGGATGTCGATATGGATATCGATTTGGATATCGATATGGATCGATATGGATATCGATGTGGATTTGGTTATCGATATGGATATCGATATGTATATCGATATGGATCGATATGGATATCGATGTGGATATCGATGTGGACATGGATATCGATATGGATGTCGATTTGGATATCGATATGGATCGATATGGATATCGATATGGATATCGATATGGATCGATATGGATATCGATGTGGATTTGGTTATCGATATGAATATCGATATGTATATCGATATGGATCGATATTGATATCGATATGGATATCGATTTGGACTTGGATATCGATATGGATGTCGATAAGGATATCGATATGGATCGATATGGATATCGATATGGATATCGATATGGATATCGATATGGATATCGATATGGATTGATATGGATATCGAGGTGAATATGGTTATCGATATGGATATCGATACGGATCGATATGGATATCGATGTGGATATGGTTATCGATATGGATATAGATATGGATCGATATGGATATCGATATGGATATCGATGTGAATATGGTAATCGATATGGATATCGATATGAATCGATATAGATATCGACATGGATATGGTTACCGATATAGATATCGATATGGATATCAATATGGATATCGATATGGATATCGATATGGATATCGATATGGATATCGATATGGATATCGATATGGATATCGATATGGATATCGATATGGATATCGATATGGATATCGATATGGATATCGATATGGATATAGATATGGATATCCATATCAATCTATATCGATATACATATCGATGTCCATGTCCACATCGATATTCATATCGATATCCAAATCGATATCCAAATCGATATCCATATCGAAATCCATATCGATCCATATCGATATCCAAATCGATATCCATATCGATATCCATGTCCACATCGATATCCATATCGATTTTCATATCGATATCCACATCGATATTCATATCGATATCCATATCGATATCCATATCGATCCATATCGATTTCCAAATCGATATCCATATCGATATCCATGTCCACATCGATATCCATATCGATCCATATCGATATACATATCGATATCCATATCGATAACCAAATCCACATCGATATTCATATCGATATCCAAATCGATGTCCAAATCGATATCCATATCGATATCCATGTCCACATCGATATCCATATCGATATCCATATCGATCCATATCGATATACATATCGATTTTCATATCGATATTCATATCGTTATCCATATCGTCATCCATATTAATATTCCTATCCATGTCCATATCGAAATCCATATCGATATCCATATCGATATCCATATCGATATCCATGTCTACATCGAAATTCATATCGATATCCATATCGATATAAATATCAATATCCATATCGATATAAATATCGATATCCATATCGATAACCATATCGAAAACCATATCGATATCCTTATCGGAAACCATATCCATATCGATAACTATATTGATCCAAATCGATATCCATATCGATATCCATGTCCACATCGATATTCATATCGATATCCATATCGATATCCTCATCGATATCCATATCATTATCCATATCAATATTTCTATCCATATCCGTATCGATATCCATATCGATCCATATCGATATACATATCGATATCCATATCGATAACCAAATCCACGTCGATATGCATATCGATCCATATCGATATCCAAATCGATATCCATATCGATAACCATATTCACATCGATATCCATATCGATATCCATATCGATATCCATATCGATCCATATCGATATCCAAATCGATATCCATGTCCACATCGATATCCATATCGATATCCATATCGATCCATATCGATATACATATCGATATCCATATCGATAACCAAATCCACAACGAATCCATATCGATCCATATCGATATCCAAATCGATATCCATATCGATAACCATATTCACATCGATATCCATATCGATCCACATCGATATCCATATCGATTTTCATATCGATATTCATATCGTTATCCATATCGATATCCTCATCGATATCCATATCGTTATCCATATAAATATTCCTATTCATGTCCATATCAAAATCCATATCGATATCCATATCCGATATGCATATCGATATCCATGTCGATATCCATATCGATATCCATATCCGATATGCATATCGATATCCATGTCGATATCCATATCGATATCCATATCGATATCCATATCGATATCCATATCGATATCCATATCGATATCCATATCGATATCTATATCGGTAACCATATCCATGTCGATATCTATATCGATTTATATCGATATCCATATCGATATCCATATCGATCCATATCAATATCCATATCGATGACCATTTCCACATCGATATCCATATCGATCCGTATCGATATCCATATCGATAACCATATTCACCTCGATATCCATATCAATCCATATCGATATCCATATCGATATCCATATCGATATCCATATCGATATCCATATCGATCCATATCGATATCCTTATCGACATCCATATCGATATCCATGTCCAAATCGATATCCATATCGATATCAATATCGATACATATCGATATACATTCGATATTCATATCGATAACCAAATCCACATCGATATCCATATCGATCCATATCGATATCCAAATCGATATCCATATCGATATCCATGTCCACATCGATATTCATATCGATATCCATATCGATATCCATATCGATCCATATCGATATCCAAATCGACATCCATATCGATATCCATGTCCACATCGATATCCATATCGATATCGATATCGATCCATATCGATATACATATCGATATCCATATCGATAACCAAATCCACATCGATATCCATATCGATCCATATCGATATCCAAATCGATATCCATATCGACATCCATGTCCACTTCGATATTCATATCGATATCCAAATGGATATCCAAATCGATATCCAAATCGATATCCATGTCCACATCGATATCCATATCGATTTTCATATCGGTATTCATATCGATACATATCGATATCCAAATCGATATCCATATCGATATCCATATCGATATCCATATCGATATCCATATCGATATCCATATCGATATCCATATCGATATCCATATCGATATCCATATCGATATCCGTGTCCACATCGATATCCATATCGATATCCATATCGATCCATATCGATATACATATCGATATCCATATCGATAACCAAATCCACATCGATATCCATATCGATATCCATATCGATCCATATCGATATACATATCGATATCCATATCGATAACCAAATCCGCATCAATATCCATATCGATCCATATCGATATCCAAATCGATATCCATATCGATATCCAAGTCCACATCGATATTCATATCGATATTCACATCGATATCAATATCGATATCCATATCGATCCATATCGATATACATATCGATATCCATATCGATAACCAAATCCACATCGATATCCATATCGATCCATATCGATATCCAAATCGATATCCATATCGATATCCATGTCCACATCGATATTCATATCGATATCCAAATCGATGTCCAAATCGATATCCATATCGATATCCATGTCCCCATCGATATCCATATCGATTTTCATATCGATATCCATATCGATCCATATCGATATCCAAATCGATATCCATATCGATATCCATATCGTTATTCATATCGATATCCATGTTCCGTCGATATTCATATCGATATCCATATCGATATAAATATCGATATCCATATCGATATCCATATCGATATCCATATCGATATCCATATCGATATCCATATCGATAACCATATTCATCGATATCCATATCGATATCCATATCGATATCCATATCGATATCCATATCGATATCCATATCCATATCGATATCCATATCGATATCCATATCGATCGATATTCGATATCGATCCATATCGATATCCATATCGATATCCATATCGATATCGATATCCATATCGATATCCATATCGATATCCATATCGATATCCATATACGATATTCATATCGATATCCATATCGATATCGATATCCATATCGATATCCATATCGATATCCATATCGATATCCATATCGATATCCATATCGATATCCATATCGATATCCATATCGATATCCATATCGATATCCATATCGATATCCATATCGATATCCATATCGATATCCATATCGATATCCATATCGATATCCATATCGATATCCATATCGATATCCATATCGATATCCATATCGATATCCATATCGATATCCATATCGATATCCATATCGATACCATATCGATATCCATATCGATATCCATATCGATATCCATATCCATATCGATATCCATATCGATCCATATCGATATCCATATCCACATCGATATCCATATCGATATCCATATCGATATCCATATCGATATCCATATCGATATCCATATCGATATCCATATCCATATCGATATCCATATCGATATCCATATCGATATCCATATCGATATCCATATCGATATCCATATCGATATCCATATCGATATCCATATCGATATCCATATCGATATCCATATCGATATCCATATCGATATCCATATCGATATCCATATCGATATCCATATCGATATCCATATCGATATCCATATCGATATCCATATATCGATATCCATATCGATATCCATATCGATCCATATCGATATCCATATCGATATCCATATCGATATCCAAATCCACATCGATATCGATATCGATATCCATATCGATATCCATATCGATATTTCATATCGATATCCATATCGATATCCATATCGATATCCATATCGATATCCATATCGATATCCATATCGATATCCATATCGATATCCATATCCATATCGATATCCATATCGATATCCATATCGATATCGATATCCATATCGATATCCATATCGATATCCATATCGATATCCATATCGATATCCATATCGATATCCATATATCATCGATATCCATATCGATATTCATATCGATATCCATATCGATATACATATCACGATATCCATATCGATATCCATATCGATATCCATATCGATATCCATATCGATATCGATATCGATATCCATGTCCACATCGATATCCATATCGATATCCATATCGATTCGATATCGATATCCATATCGATATCCATATCGATATCCATATCGATATCCATATCGATATCCATATCGATATCCATATCGATATCCATATCGATCCATATCGATATCCATATCGATATCCATATCGATATCCATATCGATATCCATATCGATATCCATATCGATATCCATATCGATATCCATATCGATCCATATCGATATCCATATCGATATCCATATCGATATCCATATCGATATCCATATCGATCACATATCGATATCCATATCGATATCCATATCGATATCATATCGATATCCATATCGATATCCATATCGATATCCATATCGATATCCATATCGATATCCATATCGATCCATATCGATATCCATATCGATATCCATATCGATATCGATATCCATATCGATATCCATATCGATATCCATATCGATATCCATATCGATATCCATATCGATATCCATATCGATATCCATATCGATATCCATATCGATATCCATATCGATATCCATATCGATATCCATATCGATATCGATATACATATCGATATCCATATCGATATCCATATCGATATCCATATCGATATCCATATCGATATCCATATCGATATCCATATCGATATCCTTGTCGACATCGATATCTATATCGATATCCATATCGATCGATATCGATATACATATCGATATCCACATCGATATCCATATCGATATCCATATCGATATCCATATCGATATCCATATCGATATCCATATCGATATCCATATCGATATCCATATCGATATCCATATCGATATCCATGTCCACATCGATATCTATATCGATATCCATATCGATCGATATCGATATACATATCGATATCCATATCGATAACCAAATCCACATCGATATCCATATCGATCCATATCGATATCCAAATCGATATCCCTATCGATATCCATGTCCACATCGATATTCATATCGATATCCATATCGATATAAATATCGATATCCATATCGATATCCATATCGATATCCATATCGATATCCATATCGATATCCATATCGATATCCATATCGATATCCATATCGATATCCATATCGATATCCTTATCGGTAACCATATCCATATCGATATCTATATTAATCCATATCGATATCCATATCGATAACCATATTCACATCGTTATCCATATCGATCCGTATCGATATCCATATCGATAACCATATCGATATCCTTGTCCACATCGATATCTATATCGATATCCATATCGATCGATATCGATATACATATCGATATCCATATCGATCGATATCGATATACATATCGATATCTATATCGATAACCATATCGATATCCATATCGATATCCTTGTCGACATCGATATCTATATCGATATCCATATCGATCGATATCGATATACATATCGATATCCATATCGATAACAAAATCCACATCGATATCCATATCGATCCATATCGATATCCAAAGCGATATCCCTATCGATATCCATGTCCACATCGATATCCATATCGATATCCATATCGATATCCATATCGATATCCTTGTCCACATCGATATCTATATCGATATCCATATCGATCGATATCGATATACATATCGATATCCATATCGATAACCAAATCCACATCGATATCCATATCGATCCATATCGATATCCAAATCGATATCCCTATCGATATCCATGTCCACATCGATATCCATATCGATATCCATATCGATATCCATATCGATATCCATATCGATATCCTTGTCCATATCGATATCCATATCGATATCCATATCGATATCCATATCCATATCCATATCGATATCCATATCGATATCCATATCGATATCCATATCGATATCCATATCGATATCCATATCGATATCCATATCGATATCCATATCGATATCCATATCGATATCCATATCGATATCCATATCGATATCCATATCGATATCCATATCGATATCGATATCCATATCGATATCCATATCGATATCCATATCGATATCCACATCGATATCCATATCGATATCCATATCGATATCCATATCGATATCCATATCGATATCCATATCGATATCCATATCGATATCCATATCGATATCCATATCGATATCCATATCGATATCCATATCGATATCCATATCGATATCCATATCGATATCCATATCGATATCCATATCGATATCCATATCGATATCCATATCGATATCATATCGATATCCATATCGATATCCATATCAATCGATCGATATCCATATCGATATCCATATCGATATCCATATCGATATCCATATCGATATCCATATCGATATCCATATCGATATCCATATCGATATCCATATCGATATCGATATCGATATCCATATCGATATCCATATCGATCGATATCGATATACATATCGATATCCATATCGATATCCATATCGATATCCATATCGATATCCATATCGATATCCATATCGATATCCATATCGATATCCATATCGATATCCATATCGATATCCATATCGATATCCATATCGATATCCATATCGATATCCATATCGATATCCATATCGATATATCATATCGATATCGATATCCATATCGATATCCATATCGATATCCATATCGATATCCATATCGATATCCATATCGATATCCATATCGATATCCATATCGATATCCATCACATCGATATCTATATCGATATCCATATCGATATCCATATCGATATCCATATCGATATCCATATCGATCGATACCGATATACATATCGATATCTATATCGATAATCATATCGATATCCATATCGATATCCTTGTCGACATCGATATCTATATCGATATCCATATCGATCGATATCGATATACATATCGATATCCATATCGATAACAAAATCCACATCGATATCCATATCGATCCATATCGATATCCAAAGCGATATCCCTATCGATATCCATGTCCACATCGATATCCATATCGATATCCATATCGATATCCATATCGATATCGATATCCATATCGATATCCCACATCGATATCTATATCGATATCCATATCGATCGATATCGATATACATATCGATATCCATATCGATAACCAAATCCACATCGATATCCATATCGATCCATATCGATATCCAAATCGATATCCCTATCGATATCCATGTCCACATCGATATTCATATCGATATCCATATCGATATAAATATCGATATCCATATCGATATCCATATCGATATCCATATCGATATCCATATCGATATCCATATCGATATCCATATCGATATCCATATCGATATCCATATCGATATCCATATCGATATCCATATCGATATCCATATCGATATCCATATCGATATCCTTATCGGTAACCATATCCATATCGATATCTATATTAATCCATATCGATATCCATATCGATAACCATATTCACATCGTTATCCATATCGATCCGTATCGATATCCATATCGATAACCATATTCACCTCGATATCCATATCAATCCATATCGATATCCATATCGATATCCATATCGATCCAAATCGATATCCATATCGATATCCATGTCCACATCGATATTCATATCGATATATAAATCGATGTCCAAATCGATATCCATATCGATATCCATGTCCCCATCGATATCCATATCGATTTTCATATCGATATCCATATCGATCCATATCGATATCCATATCGATATCCATATCGATATCCATATCGTTATTCATATCGATATCCATGTCCACATCGATATTCATATCGATATCCATATCGATATAAATATCGATATCCATATCGATATCCATATCGATATCCATATCGATATCTATATCGTTATCCATATCAATATCCATATCGATCCATATCGATATCCATATCGATAACCATATCCACATCGATATCCATATCGATCCGTATCGATATCCATATCGATAACCATATTCACCTCGATATCCATATCAATCCATATCGATATCCATATCGGTATCCATATCGATCCAAATCGATATTCATATCGATATCCATGTCCACATCGATATTCATATCGATATCCAAATCGATGTCCAAGTCGATATCCATATCGATATCCATGCCCACATCGATATCCATATCGATTTTCATATCGATATCCATATCGATATCCATATCGATATCCATATCGATATCCATATCGATATCCATATCGATATAAATATCGATATCCATATCGATATCCATATCGATATCCATATCGATATCCATATCGATATCCATATCGATATCCATATCGATATCCATATCGATATCCATATCGATATCCATATCGATATCCATATCGATATCCATATCGATATCCATATCGATATCCATATCGATATCCATATCGATATCCATATCCATATCGATATCCATATCGATATCCACCGATATCCATATCGATATCTATATTGATCCATATCGATAACCATATTCACATCGATATGCATGTCGATATGCATATCGATATCCATATCGATATCCATATCGATCCATATCGATATCCATATCGATAACCATATCCACATCGATATCCATATCGATAACCATATTCACATCGATATCCATATCGATATCCATATCGATATCCATATCGATCCATATCGATATTTATATCGATCCATATCGATATCCATATCGATATCCATATCGATATCCATATCGATATCCATATCGATCCATATCGATATACATATCGATATCCATATCGATATACATATCGATGTCCATGTCCACATCGATATTCATATCGATATCCAAATCGATATCCAAATCGATATCCATATCGATATCCATATCGATCCATATAGATATCCATGTCCCCATCGATATCCATATTGATATCCAAATCGATATCCATATCGATATCCATATCGTTATTCATATCGATATCCATGTCCACATCGATATTCATATCGATATCCATATCGATATAAATATCGATATCCATATAGATATCCATATCGATATCCATATCGATATCCATATCGATATCCATATCGATATCCATATCGATAACCATATCGATATCCATATCGATCCATATCGATATCCATATCGATAACCATATCCACATCGACATCCATATCGATCCGTATCGATATCCATATCGATAACCATATTCACCTCGATATCCATATCAATCCATATCGATATCCATATCGATATCCATATCGATCCATATCGATATCCATATCGATCCAAATCGATATCCATATCGATATCCATATCGATATCCATATCGATATCCATATCGATATCCATATCGATATCCATGCCCACATCGATATCCATATCGATTTTCATATCGATATCCATATCGATATCCATATCGATATCCACATCGATATTCATATCGATATCCATATCGATATAAATATCGATATGCATATCGATATCCATATCGATATCCATATCGATATCCATATCGATATCCATATCGATATCCATATCGATATCCATATTGATATCCATATCGATATCCATATCGAAATCCATATCGATATCCATATCGATATCCATATCGATATCCTTAACGGTAACCATATCCATATCGATATCTATATTGATCCATATCGATAACCATATTCACATCGATATCCATATCGATATCCATGTCCACATCGAAATTCATATCGATATCCAAATCGATGTCCAAATCGATATCCATATCGATATCTATATCGATATCCATGCCCACATCTATATCCATATCGATTTTCATATCGATATCCATATCGATATCCATATCGATATCCATATCGATATCCATATCGATATCCATATCGATATCCATATCGATATCCATATCGATATCCATATCGATATCCATATCGATATCCATATCGATATCCATATCGATATCCATATCGATATCCATATCGATATCCATATCGATATCCATATCGATATCCATATCGATATCCATATCGATCCATATCGATATCCATATCGATAACCATATCCACATCGATATCCATATCGATCCGTATCGATATCCATATCGATAACCATATTCACATCGATATCCATATCGATATCCATATCGATATCCATATCGATCCATATCGATATCCATATCGATCCATATCGATATCCATATCGATCCATATCGATATCCATATCGATATCCATATCGATATCCATATCGATCCATATCGATATACATATCGATATCCATATCGATAAACATATCGATGTCCATGTCCACATCGATATTCATATCGATATCCAAATCGATATCCAAATCGATATCCATATCGATATCCATATCGATCCATATGGATATCCAAATCTATATCCATATCCATATCCATGTCCACATCGATATCCATATCGATTTTCATATCGATATCCACATCGATATTCATATCGATATCCATATCGATATCCTTATCGATCCATATCGATATCCAAATCGATATCCATATCGATATCCATGTCCACATCGATATCCATATCGATATCCATATCGATCCATATCGATATACATATCGATATCCATATCGATAACCAAATCCACATCGATATTCATATCGATATCCAAATCGATGTCCAAATCGATATCCATATCGATATCCATGTCATTCACATCGATATCCATATCGATATCCATATCGATATCCATATCGATATCCATATCGATATCCATATCGATATCCATATCGATCCATATCGATATTTATATCGATCCATATCGATATCCATATCGATATCCATATCGATATCCATATCGATATCCATATCGATCCATATCGATATACATATCGATATCCATATCGATATACATATCGATGTCCATGTCCACATCGATATTCATATCGATATCCAAATCGATATCCAAATCGATATCCATATCGATATCCATATCGATCCATATAGATATCCATGTCCCCATCGATATCCATATTGATATCCAAATCGATATCCATATCGATATCCATATCGTTATTCATATCGATATCCATGTCCACATCGATATTCATATCGATATCCATATCGATATAAATATCGATATCCATATAGATATCCATATCGATATCCATATCGATATCCATATCGATATCCATATCGATATCCATATCGATATCCATATCGATCCATATCGATATCCATATCGATCCATATCGATATCCATATCGATAACCATATCCACATCGACATCCATATCGATCCGTATCGATATCCATATCGATAACCATATTCACCTCGATATCCATATCGATATCCATATCGATATCCATATCGATATCCATATCGATATCCATATCGATATCCATATCGATATCCATATCGATATCCATATCGATATCCATATCGATATCCATATCGATATCCATGCCCACATCGATATCCATATCGATTTTCATATCGATATCCATATCGATATCCATATCGATATCCACATCGATATTCATATCGATATCCATATCGATATAAATATCGATATCCATATCGATATCCATATCGATATCCATATCGATATCCATATCGATATCCATATCGATATCCATATCGATATCCATATTGATATCCATATCGATATCCATATCGATATCCATATCGATATCCATATCGATATCCATATCGATATCCATATCGATATCCATATCGATATCCATATCGATATCCATATCGATATCCATATCGATATCCATATCGATATCCATATCGATATCCATATCGATATCCATGCCCACATCGATATCCATATCGATTTTCCATATCGATATCCATATCGATATCCATATCGATATCCATATCGATATCCATATCGATATCCATATCGATATCCATATCGATATCCATATCGATATCCATATCGATATCCATATCGATATCCATATCGATATCCATATCGATATCCATATCGATCCATATCGATATCCATATCGATAACCATATCCACATCGATATCCATATCGATCCGTATCGATATCCATATCGATAACCATATTCACATCGATATCCATATCGATATCCATATCGATATCCATATCGATCCATATCGATATCCATATCGATCCATATCGATATCCATATCGATATCCATATCGATATCCATATCGATCCATATCGATATACATATCGATATCCATATCGATAAACATATCGATGTCCATGTCCACATCGATATTCATATCGATATCCAAATCGATATCCCAGTCGATATCCATATCGATATCCATATCGATCCATATCGATATCCAATCTATCGATATTC
>JAEIGI010000151.1:0-69586 GCA_018903615.1 Drosophila neocordata | reverse complement strand
TATGGATATCGATATCTATATCGATATCGATATATCGATATTCATATCGATTATGATATTGATTTCATATGGATATCCATATCGATATCCATATGGATATCGATATGGATATCGATATCCATATCAATATCTATATCCATATCGATATCCATATCGATATCCATATGGATATCCATATCGATATCGATATGGATATCGATATCGATATCGATATCCATATCGATATCGATATCGATATCTATATCGATATCGATATCGATATGAATATCGATATCGATATCGATATGGATATCGATATCGATATCGATATGATATCGATATCGATATCGCATATGGATATCGATATCGATATCGATATCCGGATATCGATATCGATATCGATATCGATATCGATATCGATATCGATATGGATATCGATATCGATATCCATATGGATATCCATATCGATATCGATATGGATATCGATATGGATATCGATATGGATATCGATATCCATATCGATATCGATATCGATATGGATATCGATATGGATATCGATATCCATATCGATATGGATATCGATATGCGATATTGATATCGATATCGATATGGATATCGATATGGATATCGTATGAATATCGATATGGATATCGATATCCATATCGATATCGATATCGATATCGATATCGATATGGATATCGATATGGATATCGATATGGATATCGATATGGATATCGATATGGATATCCATATGGATATCGATATCGATATCCATATCGATATCAATATCGATATCGATATCCATATCGATATGGATATCGATATGGATATCGATATCCATATCGATATCGATATCGATATCGATATCGATATGGATATCCATATCGATATCGATATCGATATCCATATCGATATCCATATGGATATCGATATTGATATGGATATCGATATCCATATCCATATCGATATCGATATCGATATCCATATCCATATGGATATCGATATCGATATCGATATCCATATCGATATCCATATCGATATCCATATCGATATCCATATCGATATGCATATCGATATGGATATCGATATCCATATCGATATCCATATCGATATCCATATCGATATCCATATCGATATGGATATCGATATCGATATCGATATCGATATCGATATGGATATCGATATCCATATCGATATCCATATCGATATCCATATCGATATCCATATCGATATGGATATCGATATGGATATCGATATCCATATCGATATCCATATCGATATCCATATCGATATGGATATCGATATGGATATCGATATCCATATCGATATCCATATCGATATCCATATCGATATCCATATCGATATCCATATCGATATCCATATCGATATCCATATCGATATCCATATCGATATCCATATCGATATCCATATCGATATGCATATCGATATGGATATCGATATCCATATCGATATGGATATCGATATGGATATCGATATGCATATCGATATGCATATCGATATGGATATCGATATGGATATCGATATGGATATCGATATGGATATCGATATGGATATCGATATGGATATCGATATGGATATCGATATGGATATCGATATCCATATCGATATGGATATCGATATGCATATCGATATGCATATCGATATGGATATCGATATGGATATCGATATGGATATCGATATGGATATCGATATGCATATCGATATGCATATCGATATGGATATCGATATGGATATCGATATGGATATCGATATGGATATCGATATGGATATCGATATGGATATCGATATGGATATCGATATGGATATCGATATGGATATCGATATGGATATCGATATGGATATCGATATGGATATCGATATGGATATCGATATGGATATCGATATGGATATCGATATGGATATCGATATGGATATCGATATGGATATCGATATGGATATCGATATGGATATCGATATGGATATCGATATGGATATCGATATGGATATCGATATGGATATCGATATGGATATCGATATGGATATCGATATGGATATCGATATGGATATCGATATGGATATCGATATGGATATCGATATGGATATCGATATGGATATCGATATCGATATCGATATGGATATCGATATGGATATCGATATGGATATCGATATGGATATCGATATGGATATCGATATGGATATCGATATGGATATCGATATGGATATCGATATGGATATTGATATGGATATCGATATGGATATCGATATGGATATCGATATGGATATCGATATGGATATCGATATGGATATCGATATCGATATCGATATGGATATCGATATGGATATCGATATGGATATCGATATGGATATCGATATGGATATCGATATGGATATCGATATGGATATCGATATGGATATCGATATGGATATCGATATGGATATCGATATGGATATCGATATGGATATCGATATGGATATCGATATGGATATCGATATGGATATCGATATGGATATCGATATGGATATTGATATGGATATCGATATGGATATCGATATGGATATCGATATGGATATCGATATGGATATTGATATGGATATCGATATGGATATCGATATGGATATCGATATGGATATCGATATGGATATCGATATGGATATCGATATGGATATCGATATGGATATTGATATGGATAGCGATATTCATATCTATATGTATATCCATATGGATATCGATATGGATATCGATATGGATATTGATATGGATATCGATATGGATATCGATATGGATATCGATATGATTTTCGATATGGATATCGATATGCATATCTATATGGATATCCATGTGGATATCGATATGGATATCGATATGCATATCGATATCGATATCGATATGGATATCGATATGCATATCGATATGCATATCGATATCGATATCGATATGGATATCGATATGGATATCGATATGGATATCGATATGGATATCGATATGGATATCGATATGGATATCGATATCGATATCGATGATATCGATATGGATAACGATAGATTTCGATAATTTTGATATGGATATCGATATGCATATCGATATGTATATCCATATGGATATCGATATGGATATCGATATCCGATATCGATATGGATATCGATATGGATATCGATATGGATATCGATATGGATATCCATATCGATATGCATATCGATATGCATATCGATATGGATATCGATATCGATATCGATATCGGATATCGATATGGATATCGATATGGATATCGATATGGATATCGATATGGATATCGATATCGATATGGATATCGATATGCATATCGATATGGATATCGATATGGATATCGATATCCATATCGATATGGATATCCATATGCATATCGATATCCGATATGGATATCGATATGGATATCGATATGGATATCGATATGGATATCGATATGGATATCGATATGGATATCGATATGGATATCGATATGGATATCGATATGGATATCGATATGGATATCGATATGGATATCGATATGAATATCGATATGGATATCGATATCCATATCGATATCGATATCGATATCGATATCGATATGGATATCGATATGGATATCGATATGGATATCGATATCGATATCGATATCAATATCGATATCGATATCGATATGGATTCGATATCGATATCGATATCGATATCGATATCGATATCGATATCGATATCGATATCGATATCGATATCGATATCGATATGGATATCCATATCGGATATCGATATCGATATCGATATCGATATCGATATCGAGATACTTATGGATATCGATATGGATATCGATATGGATATCCATATGGATATCCATATGGATATCGTGGATATCGATATCGATATCGATATGCATATCGATATGGATATCGATATCGGATATCCATATGGATATCGATATCGATAGATATCGATATCAATATGGATATCGATATGATATCGTATGGATATCGATATCGATGATATCAGATGATATCGATATCCATATCGATATCCATATCGATATCCATTTAGATATACATATGGATATCCATATTGATATAGATATCCATATAGATATGCATATCGCTACCCATATCAAAATCCAAATCGAAATCCATATCGATATCCATTTCGATATCCATATCAATATCCATATCGTTATCCATATCGATATCCATATCGATATCCATATTATCCATATCGATATCCATATCGATATCCATATCGATATTGATATCCATATCGATATCCATATCGATATTGATATCCATATCGTTATCCATATCGATATCCATATCTATATCCGTATCGATATCCATATAGATACACATACAGATATGCATATCGCTATCTATATAAAAATCCACATCGAAATCGATATTGATTTTTATATCGATATCCATATCGTTATCCATATCGAAATCCATATCGACATCCGTATCAATATCCATATCGATATCCATATCGTTATCCATATCGATATCCATATCGATATCCATATCGATATCCATATCGATATCCATATCGATATCCATATCGATATCCATATCGATATCCATATCGATATCCATATCGATATCCATATCGATATCCATATCGATATCCATATCGATATCCATATCGTTATCAATATCGATATCTATATCGATACCTATATCGATATCCATATCGTTATCCATATTGAAATCCATATACCATATCGATGTGGATATGGATATCGATATGGATATCTATGTGGATTTCGATATGCATAGCGATATGGATTTCGATATGGATAGACATTGATATGGACATCGATATGGATATCAATATGGATATCGACATGGATATCGATATGGATATCGATATGGATAGACATCGATATGGATATCGATATGGATATCAATATGGATATCGACATGGATATCGATATGGATGTCGATATGGATATCGATATGATTATCGATATGGATATCGATATGGATAAAGATATGGCTATCGATATGGATATCGATATGGATATCGATATGGATGTCGATATGGATATCGATATGGATATCGATATGGATATCGATATGGATAAAGATAAGGATATCGATATGGATATCGATATGGATATCGATATGGATTTCAATGTCGATTTTAATATTGATAGCGATATGCATATCTCTATAAATATCTATATGGATATCGATATGGATAACGATATGGATATCGATATGGATATCTATGTGGATTTCGATATGCATAGCGATATGAATTTCGATATGGATAGACATCGATATGGATATCGATATGGATATCAATATGGATTTCGATATGGATAACGATATGGATATCGATATGGATATCGATATTTGTATCGATATGGATATCGATATTTATACCGATAATTATATCGATATGGATATTAATATGGATAACGATATGGATATCGATGAGGATATCGATGTGGATATCGATGTGCATATGGATATCGATATGGATATCTATGTGGATTTCGATATGGATAGCGATATGGATATCGATATGGATAGACATCGATATGGATATCGATATCGATATGGATATCAATATGAATATCGACATGGATATCGATATGGATATCGATGTGGATATCGATATGGATATCGATATGGATATCGAAATGGATATCGATATGGATATCTATATGGATATCGATATGGATATCGATGTGCATTTCGATATGGATATTGATGTGGATTTCGATATGGATAGCGATATGTATATCTTTATGGATATCGATATAGATATCGATATTTATATCGATATGGATAACGACATGGATATCGATATCGATATGGATTTCGATGTATATTTTGATGTGGATAGCGATATACATATCTATATGTATATCTATATGGATATCGATATGGATATCGATATGGATATCGATATGGATATCGATATGGATAACGACATGGATATCGATATGGATATCGATATGGATTTCAATGTCGATATGGATATCTATGTGGATTTCGATATTCGACCGAGGGGCGCTAGCCGCATAACGTACGGCTCGAGTCGCGGGTACAGTTCATACATACAGACAAAAACGAAAACTAAAGCTAGCTACGAGCTAAAAAAGAAAGTATAGAATTTTTTATTAATGGAAAAGAGAGTTCTGTACTGTTTACATGATAAAGACGATTATAATCAGAACAAAGAACTCGGAAAGGTTCATGCAGTAAATAATTAGTAGAACAGCGTGACAGAGATATAGGTATAAAGTTTCTAGTAGGTCTACAAGGAATACTAAAATTTATTTGGTTCAATAGCTCGGGCGAGTCTATATCACCTTTAAGAAGCTTGTGCATAAAAATGACGCCAAGCATTATTCTACGATTAGTAACAGAAGGAAGGCCAAGTAAAAGAAGTCTACTAGAGTACGATGGCAAATTGACATTACGATCCCAATTCAGACCACGAAGAGCAAAAAGCAAGAACTGTTTTTGAACCGACTCAATTCTTGCTTGGTGTGACTCATACTGAGGTGACCAGATGCAAGATGCATATTCTAAAATAGGACGGACCAGTGAGGTGAAAAGAATTTTAGTTGTATATGGATCGTCAAACTCCTTTGAACATCTCTTTACAAACCCAAGAACGCCCATGGCTTTACCGACGGTAGAGGAAATATGGGACTTAAACGTTAGTTTACGGTCCATCAGGACACCCAAGTCATACATCTCATTAAGACGTTCTAATGGTGTATTAGTAAGAAAATAAGTAACTAAATGCGGAGAAGTTCTATAAAAAGTCATGACTTTGCATTTAGTTGCATTTAATTTTAATAAGTTATTATGACACCAAAGCTCAAGATTTTGAAGATCAGATTGCAATCGACAAGAAGAGGTAATGTCTTTGTAACTAAAACATAGATTAACGTCATCTGCGTACATAAGGGCACGAGAGTAACTTATAACAGAGGGAAGGTCATTAATGAAAAGGGTAAACAGCAGTGGTCCCAAATGACTACCCTGAGGCACCCCCAAGTAAAAAGGATGGATTTGGAAAATGATGATTTAAAAAGAACAACCTCTGAGTTCTATTTGTCAGATATTCACGAATCCAATTAATTAAAGGACTTGGAAAGCCAATACTATTTAATTTATAAAGAAGAAGCGTGTTATTAACAGAATTAAAATCCTTACTGAAATCACGTGGGAGATTTGACAGACAAAAGAAAAAGTTTACGAATTGGCTTACATAAAGCCTCGGCGCAAAATCTGAGAACGCAACCTGGTATTCCATCAGGACCAGGAGAGTAGACAGGTTTCACTAAATTAAGCACGCTTAGGAGCGAACTTTCATCGATCGAAGGACTGTAAATGCAGTAGAGCTTTTTACCTGGTAAGGATACGGAATGTCTGATTGATATTCCGCTGAGGAATAGGTTGTTGTAAAAAAGTCTGCAAACAAATCAGCGATGGCTTGATCAGAACTCGCTATATTGTTTTCAAGAGATAAGCATGATGGATAGACAGACATTTTGCGTTTGGGATTCACAAAGCTATAGAATTGTTTAGGATTACTAGAAAATTCTAATTTACAACGCTGCAGGTAATCCTTATAGCAGTGCGTATTACGCGTCAAAAACTTTGATCGAGCATAGTCTGAGGAGCGGCCTGATTTCTTGTAAATTTTATAACACCTCGATTTTACATTTTTCAGGTTATTTAGCTCCCGAGAATGCCAGGGGGGCCTATAGGCCGACACAGGGATCCTCAGCGGTACACAAACCTTAAAAAGCAAACCAAGAGTGTTATAAAACAGAGAAATAGCTTGGTTCATGTTTGAACAACTATACAGGGAAGACCAATCATTTTTAAAAATGAGCTCATTTAACTTACTAAAATTGGTCTTGCGAAAATTACGGGATTTAACCGCAGGACAAGCACCAACAGTCGGTACACGATACGAAAGATTAATAGTTAACTCCAAAGTAGGATGAAAACTATCTTCAGGCAGGACAAGAGGGTTTATTCTAGAAACTGCACCATTGGTGGAATCGAGAACAAATATCAGATCCAAAGATCTATTATTCTTGTTACGGACTGGATTTATTTGAGTCAAAGATAACTCGAAAAGACCTTCAATAAAGCAATGTGAAATAGAAGGGAGCAACAAAGCAGATTCGTCAGTAGGGGACCATACTATTTCCGGTAAATTAAATTCACCGAGAACAATTAACATGTCTCTATCAGACAGTAACGATGAGATGTGTTGGATAGAAACCAAGTGTTTAATGTACACTGCCATGTCGGATTGTGGCGGGATGTACGAGCAAGTAATGTAGACAGAGAAAGTCTTGAGACTGACCTTGACACTTACAAACTCAATCTCCTGGTTATCAGTCAATGGCAATCAAGACTCCCCCCCCCTAAACGCGAAATGCGATCACACCTGAATATTGAAAATTTTGCAGACAGAACAGATGTATCATTAATGTCAGGTTTTAACCAAGTCTCTGAAAATACTAAAATTTTATGATCAAATACTAGACTATCTACATAAAGTCTAGGAAGCTTAGATTTAAGTCCTCTTACGTTCTGATAGGCCAGATTAAGGGACGAAATTAGTTTTTGGAACACCAGCAGATGATGATATTCCGGAGGCAATAGAAGAAGAAGTAGAAGGAAGCCTAACTGAGCCACGAGTTTTCTTTTTGGCCGTATATTCTTTCACTAATATGTGATCCGGCCAAAAGCTGTTACTACAAATGCAGTCAAACAGTTCAACCGGGACTCTAATTTTAAAGGAAGAGATCTCCCTTGAATAATTAAATTTAAATTTTTCCACCGCTATTTTTGATGCTTGCATTTTTGTCTTAATGTAACTTAAGACGTCATCCGAAGAAGTTTCGGGATCAAGCCTAGAAACAAATATATGTTTCTTCGGTGGTACTCCAGTCAGAGGCCTAATTAATGGTGTTCCTCTAACTGGGCAGCTGTTGGCAATAACCAAAGAATTTGGTAGTTGCCCGGACTGTTCGGAAACTACAGTTTCATTCGTCTGTATAGAGAGACCATTTCCAGGAGAAACGGAAATGGCCTCATCTTTACGCCCACCCTGTGTGACGGGGGAGGTAAACGATATGAGCTGCGGAGGGTTGCCTGTGAGCAGTGACGGAGATTGCGGAACTGCGGCCGAGACAGGGATAGGCACCGGCAGATGCAGGGACAGATTCTGCATACTAGTTTTCTTGCGCTTTGGAGACTCATTCAGCAGCTTATAGCTTTTGAACTCTGTCTCCAAAGCGTTAAACTCATTAAAGAGTTTACGAAAACCAGATGACAGTTTCTTAAACTTGTCCCTGGTCTGCCTCATGAATACCCTCATCTCGATTTCCACTTCTCGGCATGAGTCGCATCCCCATTTGAGACCACCTCTTTGCTCCAAACTGTCCCTCACTCTGGCTGTGTAGCCGGCACACTTGACGTGCATGACATTATCACACAGCCAACAAGTGAGAAATACGTTATGGGGGCAGGGGGGTTCAAACACTTTTTGCTGGAGCACACAGACATAATAGTATTTAAATATTTTATTTTTTTTAAATCGAAAGAAAAAAAATCAAAATTCAATGAAAAAAGCCAAAGAATAAACTCACTCAGTATTTAAAATCAAATTCGACACTTGGGTCAAACTTGAAGAGAGATAACGATATGGATTTCGATATGGATATCGATATGGATATCGATATGGATTTCGATATGGATTTCGATGTGGATTTTGATATGCATATCTATATGTATATCTATATAGATATCGATACAGATATCGATATGGATTTCGATATGGATATCGATAAGGATATCGATATGGATATCGATATGGATACCGAGATGGATTTCGATGTGGATTTTGATATGGATAGCGATATGCATATCTATATGTATATCTATATGGATATCGATACGGATGTCGATATGGATTTCGATATGGATAACGATATGTATATAGATATGGATATCGATATTTATATCGAAACGGATGTTCATATGGATTTCGATATGGATAACAATAAGGATATCGATATGGATATCGATATGGATATCGATATAGATATCGATATAGGTTAAAAGGGCTGTGTTGTATGAGGCAAACTCCAAGCGTAAAAAGGACTTAGATGAACTCGTAGCAGAGATGGTTGCTGAGGATATTCAGCCCTTTAGCATAGTGAATGACAAAGGATTTATTAAATTAATTACAGCCTTAGATCCACGTTACAAGCTTCCCAGCCGGAGTCATTTGGAAAACGTTCTGATGACCAATTTGTTTAAGAAAACGACCGAAAAATTGTCAACAATTTTGGAGCAGGTTTCGAACACTGCTATCACTTGCGATATATGGACATCTAGTGCTAACGTGAGCTTTTTAACGGTAACGGTACATTTTGTACATGAGTACGGCATCAAAACGGCATCGCTAGCAACCAAAAAACTGATCGATACTACAAATCACTCGTCGCAAAATATTGCAGACACTTTAAGAGATATATTAACATCTTGACATATCTTTGAAAAAACTGTCTGCATTGTAACTGACAATGCAAGCTCAATGCTGAAAGCATGTGAAATTTTAAAAATCCAAAATCTGCCATGCTTTGCTCATACAGTTAATTTGGTAGTCCAAGATGGCTTGAATCTCAACCACAACGATGTCGTAAAAACGTTGTTTGCAAAATGTAAAAGTATTGTAAAATTTTTTAAGAAAAGTTCAATTGCGAACGAAAAATTGAAACAAGTTCAAGAAAATTTTGCATATACCTTATTGCAAGAAACCCCAACAAGGTGGAACAGCTTCCACGACATGATTGAGAGAGTTTTATTAACCCATGAAGCCATTGCCAGTGTGCTATTATCAACAACAAATGCACCATTACCATTCACTGCAAAGGAAATCAACGTGTTGAAAGATATTGACAAAATATTAGCATTATGTAAGAACGTGTCCGAAAAAGTTTCTGGTGGCAAATACGTTACAGTGTCATTAATAATACCATTGGCATATGGACTATATCGGCAAATTGTAAATCTTTCATCTCAGTTGGCAACTGCGGTAGGCAAATCTATGAAAGATGCTATGTTGGAGTCGATAAAAAACTATCTATATATGAGCTACGCACGGTAACAAGGATGGCTACGATTTTGGATCCACGATTCAAAAAATATGGGTTTCAATCCAACGCAAATGCTGAACAAGCAGCAAGTATCTTGGAAAATGAGTTGGTCAATTTGGGCAATTTGACTCATGTTGAAAACCCTGTCAGTCTGAAAGCAAGCACGACCACTGCGGACCCAATTTTTGATTTTTTGAATCAACGAAGTGCTACTAAAAAGAGTAATGTTCGATCTGATGCAATCGTTATGAAAAGACAGTATCTGGAGAGAGACATAGCCCCAAAGGAAATCGACCCTCTTTTATGGATCAAGGTAAAATTAATAAATCAATACATAAAACTAAGTTTTGGTAATACATTTGATTGCAGGTCAACCAGGTGGACTTTCCTTTATTAAACTTACTGATGAATAAATATTTATGCATCCCCGCAACGTCTGTGGAGTCGGAAAGAGTTTTCAGCAAGGCGGGACAAATTGTTTCTGATAGGCGAACACGGCTTAAAGAAGAAAATGTGAACGTTTTGTTGTTTTTAAACAAAAATCTTTCACTATAATAAATAAATCATATTATAGTATTCAAGTTTTAGCTTTTAAGTCGTTTATAAGGCTTTTGTATTTTTAGTATTTTTTTTCCTTAAAATGTAATTTCATAAAATGTAAGCAATGTTCCTTAAACTTATAAGTTCAATATTTTGGCAGAAGAGACCCATAGCCTGTACTCTTACTTTTTTTTTCCAAATGTAAATTACTCACACTTGTGAAAATATATAGTTGTTTTAAAGCGTTCCATATGAATTAAAAAAAAAAAATCAAATTGTTTGTTTTTTCCTACAAATTTCAATGATTTTTAATCACAGTTTTTTATTGCGACTATCGGCCACTATCGATGGTACTATCGACCACCATCGATGGTTTCAAAATTACTATCGTCCACAATCGATGGCGCCCACCATCGTTAGTTTGGCACCTCTAATGGATATCGATATGGATATCGATATGGATATCGATATGGATATCGATATGGATATGGATATGGATATGGATATGGATATGGATATGGATATGGATATGGATATGGATATGGATATGGATATGGATATGGATATGGATATGGATATGGAAATGGATATGGATATCGATATGGATATCGATATTTATGTCGAAATGGATATTGATATGGATATCGATTTGGATATTGATATGGATATCGATATGGCTTTCGATATGGATAACGATATGGATATCGATATGGATATCGATATGGATATCGATATTTATATCGATATGGATATTGATATTTATATCGATATGGATATTGATGTGGATATCGATGTGGATATGGATATCGATATGGATATCTATGTGGATTTCGATATGCAAAGCGATATGGATTTCGATATGGATAGACATCGATATGGATATCGATATGGATATCAATATGGATATCGACATGGATATCAATATGGATATCGATATGGATATCGATGTGGATATCGATAAGGATATCGATGTGGATATCGATATGGATATCGATATGGATATCGATATGGATATCGATATGGATATCGATAAGGATATCGATATGAATATCGATATGGATATCGATATGTATATCGATATGGATATCTATATGGATATTGATACAGATGTCGATATGGATTTTGATATGGATAACGATATGGATATCGATATGGATATCGATATGGATATCGATATGGATATCGATATTTATATCGATATGGATATCGATATTTATATCGATATGGATATTAATATGGATAACGATATGGATATCGATGTGGATATCGATGTGCATATGGCAATCGATATGGATATCTATGTGGATTTCGAAATGGATAGCGATATGGATATCGATATGGATAGACATCGGTATGGATATCGATATTGATATGGATATCAATATGAATATCGACATGGATATCGATATGGATATCGATATGGATATCGATGTGGATATCGATATGGATATCGATATGGATATCGAAATGGGTATCGTTATGGATATCGTGGATTTCGATATGGATATCGATGTGGATTTCGATATGGATAGCGATATGTATATCTTTATGGATATCGATATGGATATCGATATTTATATCGATATGGATAACGACGTGGATATCGGTATGGATATCGATATGGATATCGATATGGATATCGATATGGATTTCGATGTGGATTTTGATATGGACAGCGATATACATATCTATATGTATATCTATAAGGATATCGATGCGGATATCGATATGGATATCGATATGGATGTCGATATGGATATCGATATGGATATCGATATGGATATCGATATGGATAAAGATAAGGATATCGATATGGATGTTGATATGGATATCGATATGGATATCGATATGGGTAACGACATGGATATCGATATGGATATCGATAAGGATTTCAATGTCGATTTTGATATTGATAGCGATACGCATATCTCTATAAATATCTATATGGATATCGATACCGATGTCGATATGAATTTCGATATGGATAACGATATGGATATCGATATGAATATCGATATGGATAGCAATATTTATATCGATATGGATATTCATATTTATATCGATATGGATATTGATGTGGATATCGATGTGGATATGGATATCGATATGGATATATATATATATATATGTGGATTTCGATATGCATAGCGATATGGATTTCGATATGGATAGACATCGATATGGATATCGATATCGATATGGATATCGATGTGGATATCGATAAGGATATCGATATGGATATCGATATGGATATCGATGTGGGTATCGATATGGATATCGATATGGATATCATATCGATATCCTTATCGATATCCACATCGATATCCATATCGATATCCATATCGATATCAATGTCGATATCCATATTGATATCCATATGCACATCGATATCCACATCGATATCCATATCGTTATCCATATTAATATCCATATCGATATAAATATCGGTATAAATATCGATATCCATATCGATATAAATATCGATATCCATATCGAAATCCATATCGACATCTGTATCGATATCCATATAGATATACATATAGATATGCACATCGCTATCCATATCAATGTGGATATCGTGTCCATATCGATATCCATATCGATATCCATATGCACATCGATATCCACATCGATATCCATATCGTTATCCATATTAATATCCATATCGATATAAATATCGGTATAAATATCGATATCCATATCGATATAAATATCGATATCCATATCGAAATCCATATCGACATCTGTATCGATATCCATATAGATATACATATAGATATGCACATCGCTATCCATATCAATGTGGATATCGTGTCCATATCGATATCCATATCGATATCCATATGCACATCGATATCCACATCGATATCCATATCGTTATCCATATTAATATCCATATCGATATAAATATCGGTATAAATATCGATATCCTCATCGATATCCATATCGATATCCATATCGATATCCACATCGATATCCACATCGATATCCTCATCGATATCCATATCGATATCCATATCGATATAAATATCGATATCCATATCGAAATCCATATCGACATCTGTATCGATATCCATATAGATATACATATAGATATGCACATCGCTATCCATATCAATGTGGATATCCATATGCACATCGATATCCACATCGATATCCATATCGTTATCCATATTAATATCCATATCGATATAAATATCGGTATAAATATCGATATCCATATCGATATAAATATCGATATCCATATCGAAATCCATATCGACATCCGTATCGATATCCATATAGATATACATATAGATATGCACATCGCTATCTATATCAATGTGGATATCGTGTCCATATCGATATCCATATCGATATCCATATCGATATCCATATGCACATCGATATCCACATCGATATCCATATCGTTATCCATATCAATATCCATATCGATATAAATATCGATATCAATATCGATATCCATATCGATATCCATATCGAAATCCATATCGATATCCGTATCGATATCCATATAGATATACATATAGATATGCATATCGCTATCCATATCAATGTGGATATCGTGTCCATATCGATATCCATATCGATATCCATATCGATATCCATATCGATATCCATATCGTTATCCATATCAATATCCATATCGATATACATATCGATATAAATATCGATATCCATATCGATATCCATATCGATATCCATATCGATATCCATATCGATATCCATATCAATATCCATATCGATATAAATATCGATATCCATATCGATATAAATATCGATATCCATATCGATATCCATATCGATATCCATATCGATATCCATATATGTTATCCATATCGAAATCCATATCGATATCCATATCAATATCCATATCGATATAAATATCGATATCCATATCGATATCCATATCGATATCTATATCGATATCCATATCGATATCCATATCGATATCCCTATTGTTATCCATATAGAAATCCATATGAACATCCGTTTCAATATAAATATCGATATCCATATCTATATCCATATCGTTATCCATATCGAAATCCATATCGACATCCGTATCGATATCCATATAGATATACATATAGATATGCATATCGCTATCCATATCAAAATCCACATCCAAATCCATCTCGGTATCCATATCGATATCCATATCGATATCCACATCGATATCCATATCGATATCCATATCGATATCCATATCGATATCCACATCATTATCCATATCGATATCCATATCGATATCCATTTCGTTATCCATATCGAAATTCATATCGACATCCGTATCGATATCCATATAGATATTTATACAGATATGCATATAGCTATCATTATCAAAATCCACATTGAAATCCATATCGATATCCATATCGATATCCATATCGGTATCCATATGGATATGCATATCGATATCCATATCGTTATCCATATCGAAATCCATATCGATATCCATATCGATATCCATATCGATATCCATATCGATATCCATATCGATATCCATATCGATATACATATCGATATCCATATCGATATACATATCGATATCCATATCGATATCCATATCGATATCCATATCGATATCCATATCGTTATCCATATCGAAATCCATATCGATATACATATCGATATCCATATCGATATCCATATCGTTATCCATATCGAATCCATATCGACATCCGTATTGATATCCATATAGATATACATATAGATATGCATATCGCTATCCATATCAAAATCCACATCGAAATCCATTTCGGTATCCATATCGATATCCATATCGATATCCATATCGATATCCACATCGATATCCATATCGATATCCATATCGATACCCATATCGATATCCACATCATTATCCATATCGATATCCATATCGATATCCATATCGTTATGCATATCGAAATTCATATCGACATCCGTATCGATATCCATAGAGATATTTATAGAGATATGCTATCATTATCAAAATTCACATTGAAATCCATATCGATATCCATATCGATATCCATGTCGTTATCCATATCGATATCCATATCGGTATCCATATCGATATCCATATCGATATCCATATCGATATCCTTATCTTTATCCATATCGATATCCATATCGATACCCATATCGATATCCATATCGATACCCATATCGATATCCATATCGATACCCATATCGATATCCATATCGAAATTCATATCGACATCCGTATCGATATCCATAGAGATATTTATAGAGATATGCTATCATTATCAAAATTCACATTGAAATCCATATCGATATCCATATCGATATCCATGTCGTTATCCATATCGATATCCATATCGGTATCCATATCGATATCCATATCGATATCCATATCGATATCCTTATCTTTATCCATATCGATATCCATATCGATACCCATATCGATATCCATATCGATACCCATATCGCTATCCATATCAAAATCCACATCGAAATCCATATCGATATCCATATCGATATCCATATCGATATCCATGTCGTTATCCATATCGATATCCATATTGATATTCATTTCGATATCCATATCGATATCCATATCGATATCTACATCGATATCCATATCGATATCCATAAAGATATACATATCGCAGATATCCGTATCGAAATCCACATCGATATCCATATCGATATCCATATAGATATCCATATTGATATTCATTTCGATATCCATATCGATATCCATATCGATATCTACATCGATATCCATATCGATATCTATATCGATATCCATGTCGATATTCATATTGATATCCATATCGATATCGATATCCATATCGATGTCTATCCATATCGATATCCATATCGCTATCCATATCGAAATCCACATAGATATCCATATCGATATCCATATGCACATCGATATCCACATCGATATCCATATCGTTATCCATATTAATATCCATATCGATATAAATATCGGTATAAATATCGATATCCATATCGATATAAATATCGATATCCATATCGATATCCATATCGTTATCCATATCGAAATACATATCGACATCTGTATCGATATCCATATAGATATACATATAGATAGGCACATCTCTATCCATATCGATGTGGATATGGATATCGATATGGATATCGATATGGATATCGATGTGGATATCTATATGGATATTTATACGGATTTATATATATGGATATAGATTTATATAATGTTATATCGTATATAGATATGAATATCGATAGAGTAATCGATATGGATATCCATATGTATATCAAAATGGATATCGATATGGATATCGATATCAATATCTATATGGATATCGATATGGATATCGATATGGATATCGTCATGGATATGGATATTAATATGGATAACGATATGGATATCGATGTGGATAGCGATGTGCATATGGATATCGATATGGATATCTCGGTGGATTTCGATATAGATAGCGATATGGATATCGATTTGGATAGACATCGATATGGATATCGATATCGATATGGATATCAATATGAATATCGACATGGATTTCAATGTGATTGATATTGATAGCGATATGCATATCGATATAAATATCGATATGGATATCGATATGGATATCGATATGGATTTCGATATGGATAACGATATGGATATCGATATGGATATCGATATGGATATCGATATGGATATCGATATGGATATCGATATGGATATCGATATGGATATCGATGTGGATATCGATATGCATATCGATATGGATATCGAGATCCATATCGATATGCATTTTGATATGGATAGCGATATGCATATCGATATGGATTTCGATATGGATAACGATATGGATATAGATATGGATATCGATATGGATATCGATATGGATATCGATATCCATATCGATATGGATATCGATATGGATATCGATATTCATATCGATATCGGATGTTCATATGGATTTCGATATGGATAACGATATGGATATTCATATCGATATCCATATCGATATTCATATCGATATCCATATCGATATCCATATCGATATCCATATCGATATCCATATCGATATCCATATCGATATCCATATCGATATGCATATCGCTATCCATATCAAAATCCATATCGATATCCATATCGATATCCCTATCAATATCCATATCGATATCCATATCGATATAAATATCGATATCCATATCGATATCAATATCGATATCCATATCGATATCCATATCGTTATCCATACCGAAATCCATATCGACATCCTTATCGATATCCATATAGATATACATGTAGATAAGCATATCGCTATCCATATCAAAATCCACATCGAAATCCATATCGATGTACATATCGATATCCATATAGATATCCATATCGATATCCACATCGATATCCATATCGATATCCACATCGATATCCATATCAATATCCATATCGATATCCATATCGATATCCATATCGATATCCATATCGATATCCATATCGATATCCATATCGATATCCATATCGATATCCATATCGATATCCATATCGATATCCATATCGATATCCATATCGATATCCATATTGATATCCATATCGATATCCATATCGAAATAAATATGGATATCCATATCAATATCCATATCGATATCCATATCGATATCCATATCGATATCCATATCGATATCCATATCGATATACATATCGATATACATATCGATATACATATCGATATCCATATCGATAGGCATATCGATATCCATATCGATATCCATATCGAAATACATATCAACATCCGTATCGATATCCATATAGATATCATATAGATATGCATATCGCTATCCATATCAAAATCCACATTGAAATCCATGTCGATATCCATATCGATATCCATATCGATATCCATATCGATATCCAAATCGATATCCATATCGATATCCATATTGATATCCATATCGATATCCATATTGATATCCATATCGATATCCATATCGATATCCATATCGATATCCATATCGATATCCATATAGATATCCATATCGATATCCATATCGATATCCGTATCGATATCCGTATCGATATCCATATAGATATGCATATCGCTATCCATATCAAAATCCATATCGAAATCCATATCGATATCCATATCGATATCCATATCGATATCCATATCGATATCCATATCGATATCCATATCGATATCCATATCGATATCCATATCGATATCCATATCGATATCCATATCGATATCCATATCGATATCCATATCGATATCCATATCGGTATCCATATCGTTATCCATATCGAAATCCATATCGATATCCGTATCGATATCCATATAGATATACATATCGATATGCATATCGCTATCCATATCAAAATCCACATCGAAATCCATATCGATATCCATATCGATATCCATATCGATATCCATATCGATATCCATATCGATATCCATATAGATATCCATATCGATATCCATATCGATATCCATATCGATATCCATATCGATATCCATATCGATATCCATATCGATATCCATATCGATATCCATATCGATATCCATATCGATATCCATATCGATAACCATATCGATATCCATATCTATATCCATATCGATATCCATATCGATATCCATATCGATATCCATATCGATATCCATATCGATATCCATATCGGTATCCATATCGATATCCATATAGATATTGATATCGATATCCATATCGATATCCATATCGATATCCATATCGATATCCATATCGATATCCATATCGATATCCATATCGATATCCATATCGATATCCATATCGATATCCATATCGATATCCATATCGATATCCATATCGATATCCATATCGATATCCATATCGATATCCATATCGATATACATATAGATATACATATAGATATGCATATCGCTATCCATATCAAAATCCACAACGAAATCCATATCGATATCCATATCGATATCCATATCGATATCCATATCGATATCCATATCGATATCCATATCGATATCCATATCGATATCCATATCGATATCCATATCGATATCCATATCGATATCCATGTCGATATCCATATCGATATCCATATCAATATCGATATCCATATCGATATCCATATCGATATTCATATCGATATCCATATCGATATCCATATCGATATCCATATCGATATCCATATCGATATCCATATCGATATCCATATCGATATCCATATCGATATCCATATCGATATCCATATCGATATCCATATCGATATACATATAGATATACATATAGATATGCATATCGCTATCCATATCAAAATCCACAACGAAATCCATATCGATATCCATATCGATATCCATATCGATATCCATATCGATATCCATATCGATATCCATATCGATATCCATATCGATATCCATATCGATATCCATATCGATATCCATATCGATATCCATATCGATATCCATATCGATATCCATATCGATATCCATATCGTTATCCATATCGATATCCATATCGATATCCATATCGATATACATATCGAAATCCATATCGACATCCGTATCGATATCCATATAGATATACATATAGATATGCATATCGCTATCCATATCAAAATCCACATTGAAATCCATATCGATATCCATATCGATATCCATATCGATATCCATATCGATATCCATATCGATATCCATATCGATATCCATATCGATATCCATATCGATATCCATATCGATATCCATATCGATATCCATATCGATATCCATATCGATATCCATATCGATATCCATATCGATATCCATATCGATATCCATATCGATGTCCATATCGATATCTATCCATATCGATATCCATATCGATATCCGTATCGATATCCATATTGATATGCATATCGCTTACCATATCAAAATCTACATAGATATGTATATCGATATCCATATCGCTATCCATATCGATATCCATATCGATATCCATATCGATATCCATATAGATATTCATATCGATATCCATATCGATATCTATCCATTCGATATCCGTATCGATATCCATATCGATATCCATATCGATATCCATATCGCTATCCATATCGATATCCATATCGTTATCCATATCGATATCCATATCGTTATCCATATCGAAATCCATATCGACATCCGTATCGATATCCATATAGATATACATATAGATATGCATATCGCTATCCATATCAAAATCCAAAGCGAAATCCATATCGATAATCATATCGATATCCATATCGATATCCATATCGATATCCATATCGCTATCCATATCGATATCCATATCCACATCGATATCCACATCGATATCCATATCGATATCCATATCGATATCCATATCGATATCTATATCGATATCCATATCGATATCCATATCGATATCCATATCGATATCCATATCGCTATCCATATCGATATCCATATCCACATCGATATCCACATCGATATCCATATCGATATCCATATCAATATCCATATCGTTATCCATATCGAAATCCATATCCATATCGACATCCGTATCGATATCCATATAGATATACATATAGATATACATATCGATATCCATATCCACATCGATATCCACATCGATATCCATATCGTTATCCATATCGATATCCATATCGTTATCTATATCGAAATCCATATCGACATCCGTATCGATATCCATATAGATATACATATAGATATGCATATCGCTATCCATATCAAAATCCAAAGCGAAATCCATATCGATAATCATATCGATATCCATATCGATATCCATATCGATATCCAAATCGAAATCCCTATCGTTTTCCATATTAATATCCATATCGATATCGATATCCATATTAATATCCATATCGATATCCATAGCGTTATCCACATCGATATCCATATCGATATCCACATAGACATCCATATCGATATCCATATCGATATCCGTATCGATATCCATATAGATATACATATAGATATGCATATCGCTATCCATATCAAAATCCAAAGCGAAATCCATATCGATATCCATATCGATATCCATATCGATATCCATATCGATATCCATATCAATATCCATATAGATATCCATATCGATATCCATATCGATATCCATATCGATATCCATATCTATATCCATATCGATATCCATATCGATATCCATATCCATAACCATATCGATATCCATATCTATATCCATATCGATCTCCATATCGATATCCTTGTCGATATCCCTATCGTTATCCATATCGATATCCATATCGATATCCACATCGATATCCATATCGACATCCATATCGACATCTATGTCGATATCCATATTGATATCCATATCAATATCGATATCCATATCGATATCCATATCGATATTCATATCGATATTCATATCGATATCCATATCGATATCCATATCGATATCCATATCGCTATCCATATCGAAATCCACATCGATATCCATATCGAAATCCACATCGATATCCATATCGATATCCATATCGATATCCATAACGATATACATATAGATATACATATAGATATGCATATCGCTATCCATATCAAAATCCACAACGAAATCCATATCGATATCCTTATCGTTATCCATATCGATATCCTTGTCGATATCCCTATCGTTATCCATATCGATATCCATATCGATATCCATATCGCTATCCATATCGAAATCCACATAGATATCCATATCGATATCCATATGCACATCGATATCCACATCGATATCCATATCGTTATCCATATCAATATCCATATCGATAAAAATATCGTTATCCCTATCGAAATCCATATCGACATCCGTATCGATATCCATATAGATATATATATTGATATGCATATCGCTATCCATATCAAAATCCACATTGAAATTCATATCGATATCCATATCGTTATCCATATCGATATCCATATCGATATCCATATCAATATCCATATCGATATCCATATCGCTATCCATATCGATATCTATATCGATATCCATATCGATATCCATATCGATATCCATATCGATATCCATATCGATCCATATCGCTATCCATATCGATATTCATATCGATGTCCATATCGATATCTATCCATATCGATATCCGTATCGATATCCGTATCGATATCCATATTGATATGCATATCGCTTACCATATCAAAATCTACATAGATATGTATATCGATATCCATATCGATATCTATCCATATCGATCCATATCGCTATCCATATCGCTATCCATATCGATATTCATATCGATATCCATATCGATATCTATCCATATCGATATCCGTATCGATATCCGTATCGATATCCATATCGATATCCATATCGCTATCCACATCGATATCCATATCGTTATCCATATCAATATCCATATCGTTATCTATATCGAAATCCATATCGACATCCGTATCGATATCCGTATAGATATACATATAGATATGCATATCGCTATCCATATCAAAATCCAAAGCGAAATCCATATCGATAATCATATCGATATCCATATCGATATCCATATCGATATCCATATCGCTATCCATATCGATATCCATATCCACATCGATATCCACATCGATATCCATATCGTTATCCATATCAATATCCATATCGTTATCTATATCGAAATCCATATCGATATCCGTATCGATATCCATATCGATATCCATATCGCTATCCATATCGATATCCATATCCACATCGATATCCACATCGATATCCATATCGTTATCCATATCAATATACATATCGTTATCTATATCGAAATCCATATCGACATCCGTATCGATATCCATATAGATATACATATAGATATGCATATCGATATCCATATCCACATCGATATCCACATCGATATCCATATCGTTATCCATATCAATATCCATATCGTTATCTATATCGAAATCCATATCGACATCCGTATCGATATCCATATAGATATACATATAGATACGCATATCGCTATCCATATCAAAATCCAAAGCGAAATCCATATCGATAATCATATCGATATCCATATCGATATCCATATCGATATCCAAATCGAAATCCCTATCGTTTTCCATATTAATATCCATATCGATATCGATATCCATATTAATATCCATATCGATATCCATAGCGTTATCCACATCGATATCCATATCGATATCCACATAGACATCCATATCGATATCCATATCGATATCCGTATCGATATCCATATAGATACACATATAGATATGCATATCGCTATCCATATCAAAATCCAAAGCGAAATCCATATCGATATCCATATCGATATCCATATCAATATCCATATCGATATCCATATCAATATCCATATAGATATCCAAATCGATATCCATATCGATATCCATATCGATATCCATATCTATATCCATATCGATATCCATATCGATATCCATATCCATAACCATATCGATATCCATATCTATATCCATATCGATCTCCATATCGATATCCATATCGATATCCATATCGATATCCATACCGATATCCATATCGGTATCCATATCGTTATCCATATCGAAATCCATATCGACATCCGTATCGATATCCATATAGATATACATATAGATATACATATAGATATGCATATCGCTATCCATATCAAAATCCAAAGCGAAATCCATATCGATATCCATATCGCTATCCATATCGATATCCATATCCACATCGATATCCACATCGATATCCATATCGATATCCATATCAATATCCATATAGATATCCAAATCGATATCCATATCGATATCCATATCGATATCCATATCGATATCCATATCGATATCCATATCAATATCCATATAGATATCCATATCGATATCCATATCGATATCCATATCGATATCCATATAGATATCCATATCGATATCCATATCGATATCCATATCGATATCCATATCGATATCCATATCGATATCCATATCGATATCCATATCGATATCCATATCGATATCCATATCGATATCCATATCGATATCCATATCGATCTCAATATCGATATCCATATCGATATCCATATCGATATCCATATCGATATCCATATCGATATCCATATCGATATCCATATAGATATTGATATCGATATCCATATCGATATTGATATCCATATCTTTATCCATATCGATATCCATATCGACATCCATATCGCCATCCATATCGAAATCCACATCGATATCCATATCGAAATCCACATCGATATCCATATCGATATCCATATCGATATCCATATCAATCCATATGGATATCCATATCGATATCCATTTCGATATCCATATCGATATCCATATCGATATCCATATCGTTATCCATATCGAAATCCATATCGACATCCGTATCGATATCCATATAGATATACATATAGATATACATATAGATATACATATAGATATGCATATCGCTATCCATATCAAAATCCAAAGCGAAATCCATATCGATATCCATATCGCTATTCATATCGATATCTATATCGATATCCATATCGATCCATATCGCTATCCATATCGATATTCATATCGATGTCCATATCGATATCTATGCATATCGATATCCGTATCGATATCCGTATCGATATCCATATAGATATGCATATCGCTTACCATATCAAAATACACATAGAAATGTATATCGATATCCATATCGATATCCATATCGATATCCATAGCGATCCATATCGCTATCCATATCGATATTCATATCGATATCCATATCGATATCTATCCATATCGATATCCATATCGATATCCATATAGATATTGATATCGATATCCATATCGATATTGATATCCATATCTTTATCCATATCGATATCCATATCGATATCCATATCGCTATCCATATCGAAATCCACATCGATATCCATATCGAAATCCACATCGATATCCATATCGATATCCATATCGATATCTATAACGATATACATATAGATATACATATAGATATGCATATCGCTATCCATATCAAAATCCACAACGAAATCCATATCGATATCCTTATCGTTATCCATATCGATATCCTTGTCGATATCCCTATCGTTATCCATATCGACATCCATATCGACATCCATGTCGATATCCATATTGATATCCATATCGATATCGATATCCATATCGATGTCTATCCATATCGATATCCATATCGCTATTCATATCGAAATCCACATAGATATCCATATCGATATCCACATCGATATCAATATCGTTATCCATATCAATATCCATATCGATAAAAATATCGTTATCCCTATCGAAATCTATATCGACATCCGTATCGATATCCATATAGATATATATATTGATATGCATATCGCTATCCATATCAAAATCCACATTGAAATCCATATCGATATCCATATCGTTATCCATATCGATATCCATATCGATATCCATATCAATATCCATATCGATATAAATATCGACATCCATATCGATATCCATATCGATATACATATCGATATCCATATCGAAATACATATCGAATACCATATCTATATCCGTATCGATATCCATATAGATATGCATATCGCTATCCATATCAAAATCCACATCGAAATAAATATCGATATCCATATCGATATCCACATCGTTATCCAAATCGAAATCCATATTGATATCCATATCGACATCCATTTCGATATCCATATCGATATGCATATCGATATCCATATTGATATACATATAGATATGCATCTCGCTATCCATATAAAAATCCACATCAAAATCCATATCGATATCCATATCGTTATTTATATAGATAGCGATATGCATATCTATATGTATATCTATATGGATATCGATACGGATGTCGATATGACTTTCAATATGGATAACGATATGGATATCATTATGGATATCGATATGAATATCGATATGGATTTTGATATGGATATCGATATGGATATCGATATAGATATCGATATGGATATCGATATGGATATCGATATGGATATCGATATGGATATCGATATGGATATCGATATGGATATCGATATGGATATCGATATGGATATCGAAATGGATACCGATATGGATATCGATATGGATATAGATATGGATATCGATTTGGATATCGATGTGGATTTCAATATGGATAGCGATATGGATATCTATATGGATATCGATACGGATATCGATATGGTATTCGATATGTATATCGATATGGATATCGATATGTATATCGATATGGATATCGATATGGATATCGATATGGATATCGATACGGATATCGATATGGTATTCGATATGTATATCGATATGGATATCGATATGTATATCGATATGGATATCGATATGGATATCGATGTATATTTCGATATGGATAACGATGTGGATTTCGATATGGATAGCGATATGGATATCTATGTGGATATCGGTATGGATATCGATATGGATAACGATATGGATATCGATATGGATATCGATATGGATATCGATATGGATATCGATATGGATATCGATATGGATATCGATATGGATATCGATATGGATATCGATATGGATATCGATATGGATATCGATATGAATATCGATATGGATATCGATATGGATATCGATATGGATATCGATATGAATATCGATATGGATATCGATATGGATATCGATATGAATATCGATATGGATATTGATATGGATATCGATATGGATATCGATATGGATATCGATATGGATATCGATATGGATATCGATATGGATATCATTATGGATATCGATATGGATATCATTATGAATATCGATATGGATATCGATATGGATATCGATGTGGATATCGATGTGCATATGGATATCGATATGGATATCTATGTGGATTTCGATATGGATAGCGATATGGATATCAATATAGATAGACATCGATATGGATATCGATATCGATATGGATATCAATGTGGATATCGGCATGGATATCGATATGAATATCAATATGGATATCGATGTGGATATCGATATGGATATCGATATGGATATCGATATGAATTTCGATATGGATATTGACATGGATAACGATGTGGATTTCGATATGGATAGCGATATGGATATCTATGTGGATTTCGATATGGATATCGATATGGATATCGATATGGATATCGATATGCATATTGATATACATATAGATATGCATCTCGCTATCCATATAAAAATCCACATCTAAATCCATATCGATATCCATATCGTTATCCATACCGACATCCATATCGACATCCTTATCGAAATCCATATAGATATACATGTAGATAAGCATATCGCTATCCATATCAAAATCCACATCGAAATCCATATCGATGTACATATCGTTATCCATATCGATATCCATAACCATATCAATATCCATATCGATATCAATATCGATATCCATATCGATATCCATATCAATATCCATATCGAAATTCATATCGATATCCATATCGATATCCATATCGATATCCACATCGATATCCATATTGATATTCATATCGATATCCATGCCGATATCCACATTGATATCCATATCGATATCGATATCCATGTCTATCTATATCGATATCCATATCGCTATCCATATCGAAATCCACATAGATATCCATATCGATATCCATATGCACATCGATATCCACATCGATATCCATATCGTAATCCATATCAAAATCCATATCGATATAAATATCGATATAAATATCGATATCCATATCGATATCAATATCGAAATACATATCAACATCCGTATCGATATCCATATAGATACATATAGATATGCATATCGCTATCCATATCAAAATCCAAATCGAAATCCATATCGATATCCATATCGATATTCATATCGATATCCCTATCGTTATCCATATCGAAATCCATATCGAAATCCGTATCGATATCCATATAGATATACATATAGATATGCATATCGCTATCCATATCAAAATCCAAAGCGAAATCCATATCGATATCCATATCGAAATCCACATCGATATCCATATCGATATCCATATCGATATCCATATCGATATGCATAACGATATACATATAGATATACATATAGATATGCATATCGCTATCCATATCAAAATCCTCAACGAAATCCATATCGATATCCTTTTCGTTATCCATATCGATATCCTTGTCGATATTCCTATCGTTATCCATATCGATATCCATATCGATATCCACATCGATATCATACATCCGTGTCGATATCCACATCGATATCCATATCGTTATCCATATCAATATCCATATCGATAAAAATATCGTTATCCCTATCGAAATCCATATCGACATCCGTATCGATATCCATATAGATATATATATTGATATGCATATCGCTATCCATATCAAAATCCACATTGAAATCCATAGCGATATCCATATCGTTATCCATATCGATATCCATATCGATATCCATATCAATATCCATATCGATATCCATATCGATATCCATATCGATATCTATATCGATATCCATATCGATATCCATATCGATATCCATATCGATCCATATCGCTATCCATATCGATATCTATCCATATCGATATCCGTATCGATATCCGTATCGATATCCATATAGATATGCATATCGCTAACCATATCAAAATCCACATAGAAATGTATATCGATATCCATATCGATATCCATATCGATATCCATATCGATATCCATTTCGATCCATATCGCTATCCATATTGAAATCCACATAGATATCCACATAGATATCCATATCGATATCCATATCCACATCGATATCCACATCGACATCCATATCGTTATCCATATGAATATCCATATCGATATCCATATCGATATCCATATCGATATCCATATTGATAGCCAAATCGATATCCATATCGTTATCTATATCGAAATCCATATCGACATCCGTATCGATATCCATATCGATATCCATATCGATATCCATATCGATATTCATATCGATATCCACACCGATATCCATATCGATATCCATGTCGTTATCCATATCGATATTCATATCGATATACATATCGATATCCATATCGATATCCATATCGATATCCATATCGTTATCCATATTAATATCAATATCGATATAAATATCGATATTCATATCGATATCCATATCGTTATCCATATCGATATCCATATCGATATTCATATCGATATCCATACCGATATCCATATCGATATTCATATCGTTATCCATATCGATATCCATATCGATATCCATATCGATATCCATATCGATATCCGTATCGATATCCATATAGATATACATTTAGATATGCATATCGCTATGCATATCAAAATCCACATCGAAATCCATATTGATATCCATATCGATATCCATATCGTTATCCATATCGATATCCATATCGATATCCATATCTATATCCATATCGATATCCATATCGATATTCATATCGATATCCATACCGATATCCATATCGATATCCATATCGTTATCCATATCGATATCCATATCGATATCCATATCGATATCCATATCGATATTCATATCGATATCCATATCGATATCCATGTCGATATCCATATCGATATCCATATCGATATCCATATCGTTATCCATATTAATATCAATATCGATATAAATATCGATATCCATATAGATATCCTCATAGATATCCATATCGAAATCCACATAGATGTCCATATCGATATCCATATCGATATCGATATCCATATCGATATCCATATCGATATCCATATCAATCCATATGGATATCAATATGGATATCCATTTCGATATCCGTATCGATATCCATATCGATATCCATATCGATATCCATATCGATCTTCATATCGATATCCATATCGATATCTATCCATATCGATATCCATATCGATATCCATATCGATATCCATATCGATATTCATATCGATATCCATATCGATATCCATATCGATATCCATATCGATATCCATATCGATATCCATATCGATATCCATATCGATATCCATATCGATATCCGTATCGTTATCGATATCAATAACAATATCGATATAAATATCGATAGCCAAATAGATATCCATTTAGATATCCATATCGAAATCCACATAGATATCCATATCGATATCCATATCAATCCATATGGATATACATATCTATATCCTTATCGATATCCATATCGTTATCCATATCGATATCCATATCGATATCAATATCGATATACATATCAAATACCATATCGATATCCGTATCGATATCCATATAGATATGCATATCGCTATCCATATCAAAATCCACATCGAAATGAATATCGATATCCATATCGATATCCACATCGTTATCCAAATCAAAATCCATATTGATATCCATAACGACATCCATTTCGATATCCATATCGATAAGCATATCGATATGGATAACGATATGGATATCGATATGGATATTGATATGGATGTCGATATGGATATCGATATGGATATCGATATGGATATCGATATTTATATCGATATAAATATTGATATGAATAACGATATGGATATCGATGTGGATATCGATGTGCATATGAATATCGAGACGGATATCTATGTGGATTTCGATATGGATAGCGATATGGATATCGATATGGATAGACTTCGATATGGATATCGATATCGATATGGATATCAATATGGATATCGACATGGATATCGATATGGATATCGATGTGCATATGGATATCGATATGGATATCGATATGGATATCGATATGGATATCGATATGGATATCGATATGGATATCGATATGGATATCGATATGGATATCGATATGGATATCGATATGGATATTGATATAGATATCGATATGGATTTCGATATGGATATCAATATATAATATCGATGTGGGTTTCGATATGGATAGCGATATGGATATCGATATGGATAGATATCGATATGGATATCGATATGGATATCGATATGGATATCGATATGGATATCGATATGGATATCGATAAAAATATCGATGTGGATATCGATATGTATATCGATATGGATATAGATATTTACATCGATATTTATTTCGAGATGGATATCGATAAAAATATCGATATGGATATTGATATTGATATCGATATGGATATCGATATGGATATCGATATGGATATCAATATTTATATCGATATGGATATTGATAAGGATAACGATATGGATATCGATATGGATATCGATATGGATATCGATATGGATATCGATATGGATATCGATATGGATATCGATATGAATATCGATATGGATATCGATATGGATATCGATATGGATATCGATATGGATATCGATATGGATAGATATCGATATGGATATCGATATGAATATCGATATGGATATCGATATGGATATCGATATGGATATCGATATGGATATCGATATGGATAGATATCGATATGGATATCGATATGGATATCGATATGGATAACGATATGGATATCGAAATGGATATCGATATGGATATCCATATGGATATCGATATGGATATTGATATAGATATCGATATGGATATCGATATGGATATCGATATGAATATCGATATGGATATCGATATGGATATCGATATGGATATCGATATGGATAACGATATGGATATCGATATGGATATCGGTATGGATATCGATATGAATATCGATATGGATATCGATATGGATATCGATATGGATATCGATATGGATATCGATATGGATATTGATATAGATATCGATATGGATATCGATATGGATATCGATATGGATATCGATATGGATATCGATATGGATATCGATATGTATGACGATATGGATATCGATATTTATATCGATATGGATATCGATATGGATATCGATATGGATATCGATTTGGATATCGATATGGATATCGATATGGATGTCGATACGGATATCGATGTGGATATCGATATGGATATCGATATGGATATCGATATTGATATCGATATTTATATCGATTTGGATGTCGATATGGATATCGATATGGATATCGATATAGATTTCGATGTCGATTTTGATATGGACAGCGATATGCATATCTATATGGATATCGATACGGATATCGATACGGATATCGTATTGATATCGTTATTAATATCGATATGGATATCGATATAAATATCGATATGGATATCGATATGGATATCGATATGGATATTCATATTGATATGGATATCGACATGGATATCGATATGGATATCGACATGGATATCGATATGGATATCGATATGTTTATCGATATGGATATCGATATGGATATCGATATGGATATCGATGTGGATATCGATGTGGATTTGGATATCGATATGGATATCTATGTGGATTTCGATATGGATAGCGATATGGAATTTCGATCGACTTCGACATCCATATCGATATCCATAATGATATCCATATCGATATCCATATCGTTATCCATATCGATATCCATATCGATATCCATATCGATATCCATATCGATATCCATATCGATATCCATATCAATATCCATATCGATATCCGTATCGATATCCATATCAATCCATATGGATATCCATATCGATATACATTTCGTATATTCATATCGATATCCATATCGATATCCATATCGATATCCATATCGATATCCATATCGATATCCATATCGATATCCATATCGTTATCCATATCAATATCAATATCGGTATAAATATCGATATCCATATAGATATCCATTTAGATATCCATATCGAAATCCACATAGATATCCATATCGATATCCATATCGATATCCATATCGATATCCATATCGATATCCATATCGATATCCATATCGATATCCATATCGATATACATATCGAATACCATATCGATATCCGTATCGATATCCATATAGATATGCATATCGCTATCCATATCAAAATCCACATCGAAATGAATATCTATATCCATATCGATATCCACATCGTTTTCCAAATCGAAATCCATATCGACATCCGTACCGATATCCATATAGATATACTTATAGATATGCATATCGCCATCCATATGCATATCGCTATCCATATCAAAATCCACATCGAAATCCATATCGATATCCATATCGATATCCATATCAAAATCCACATCGAAATCCATATCGATATCCATATCGATATCCATATCGATATCCATATCGATATCCATATCGATATCCATATCGATATCCATATCGATATCCATATCGTTATCCATATCGATATCCATGTCGATATCTATATCGATATCCATATCGATATCCATATCGATATCCATACCGATATCCATATCGATATCCATATCGATATCCAAATCGATATTCATATCGATATCCAAATCGATATTCATATCGATATCCATAACGATATCTATCCATATCGATATCTATCCATATCGATATACATATCGATATCCATATCGATATCCATATCGATATTCATATCGATATCCATATCGATATCCATATCGATATCCATATCGATATCCATATCGATATCCATATCGATATCCATATCGTTATCCATATCAATATCAATATCGGTATAAATATCGATATCCATATAGATATCCATTTAGATATCCATATCGAAATCCACATAGATATCCATATCGATATCCATATCGATATCCATATCGATATCCATATCGATATCCATATCGATATCCATATCGATATCCATATCGATATACATATCGAATACCATATCGATATCCGTATCGATATCCATATAGATATGCATATCGCTATCCATATCAAAATCCACATCGAAATGAATATCTATATCCATATCGATATCCACATCGTTTTCCAAATCGAAATCCATATCGACATCCGTACCGATATCCATATAGATATACTTATAGATATGCATATCGCCATCCATATGCATATCGCTATCCATATCAAAATCCACATCGAAATCCATATCGATATCCATATCGATATCCATATCAAAATCCACATCGAAATCCATATCGATATCCATATCGATATCCATATCGATATCCATATCGATATCCATATCGATATCCATATCGATATCCATATCGTTATCCATATCGATATCCATGTCGATATCTATATCGATATCCATATCGATATCCATATCGATATCCATACCGATATCCATATCGATATCCATATCGATATCCATATCGATATCCATATCGTTATCCTTATCGATATCCATATCGATATCCATATCGATATTCATATCGATATCCATACCGATATCCATATCGATATCCATATCGATATCCATATCGGTATCCATTTCGATATCCATATCGATATCCATTTCGATATCCATATCGATATCCATATCGATATCCATATCGATATCGATATCCATATCGATATCCATATCGATATCCATATCGATATCCATATCAAAATCCATATCGACATCCATATCGATATCCATATCGATATCCATATCGATAACTATATCGATATCCATATCGATATCCATATCAAAATCCATATCGATATCCATATCGATATCCATAATGATATCCATATCGTTATCCATATTGAAATTCATATCGACATCCGTATCAATATCCATATAGATATAGATATGCATATCGCTATCCATATCAATAACGATATGGATAGCGATATGGATTTTGATGTGGATTTTTATATGGATAGCGAGATGCATATCTATATGTATATCAATATGGATATCGATATGGATATCGATATGGATATCGATATGGATATCGATATGGATATCGGTATGGATATCGATATGGATATCGATATGGATATCGATATAGATATCGACATGGATATCGATATGGATAACGATATGGATATCGATATGGATATCGATATGGATATCGATATGGATATCGATATGGATATCGATATGGATATCGATATGGATTTCGATGTGGATTTTGATATGGATATCGATATGGATATCGATATGGATTTCGATGTGGATTTTGATATGGATAGCGATATGCATATGGATGGCGATATGCATATCTATAAGTATATCTATATGGATATCGGTACGGATGTCGATATGGATTTCGATTTGGAAAATGATGTGGATATCGATATGGATATAGATATTCATTTCGATGTGGATTTTGATATGGATAGCGATATGCATATCTATATGGATATCGATACGGATATCGATATGGTATTCGATATGTATATCGATATGGATATCGATATGGATATCGATATGGATATCGATATGGATATCGATATGGATATCGATATGGATATCGATATGGATATCGATATGGATATCTATGTGGATTTCGATATGGATATCTAAATGGATATCTATATGGATATCGATATTTATACCGATATTGATATTGATATGGATAACGATATGGATATCGATATGGATATCGATATGGATATCGATATGGATATCGATATGGATATCGATATGGATATCGATATGGATATCGATATGGATATCGATATGGATATCGATATGAATATCGATTTGGATATCGATATGAATATCGATTTGGATATCGATATGGATATCGATATGGATATCGATATGGATATCGATATGGATATCGAAATGGATATCGATATGGATATCCATATGGATTGATATGGATATCGATACGGATATCGATATGGATATTGATATGGATATCGCTATGGATATCGATATGGATATCGATATGGATATCGATATGGATATCGATATGGATAACGATATGGATATCGATATGGATATCATTATGGATATCGATATGGATGTCGAAGTCGATCGAAATTCCATATCGCTATCCATATCGAAATCCACATAGATATCCATATCGATATCCAAATCCACATCGATATCCACATCGATATCCATATCGATATCCACATCGATATCCATATCGATATCCATATCGATATCCATATCGATAAACATATCGATATCCATATCGATATCCACATCGATATCCATATCGATATCCATATCAATATCCATATCGATGTCTCTCCATATCGATATCCATATCGCTATCCATATCGAAATCCACATAGATATCCATATCGATATCCATATCGATATCCATGTCGATATCCATATCGATATCCATATCGATATCCATATCGATATCCATATCGATATTTATATCGATATCCATATCGATATTAATAACGATATCAATACGATATCCGTATCGATATCCGTATCGATATCCATATAGATATGCATATCGCTGTCCATATCAAAATCGACATCGAAATCTATATCGATATCCATATCGATATCCATATCGACATCCAAATCGATATAAATATCGATATCAATATCGATATCCATATCGATATCCATATCGATATCCACATCGATATCCGTATCGACATCCATATCGATATCCATATCGATATCCAAATCGATATCCATATCGATATCCATATCGATATCCATATCGATATCCATATCGATATAAATATCGATATCCATATCGTTATACATATCGATATCCATATCGATATCCATATCGATATCCATATCGATATACATATCGATATCCGTATCGATATCCATATCGATATCCATATCGATATTCATATCGATATCCATATCGTTATCCATATCGATATCCATATCGATATCGATATCCATATCGATATTCATATCGATATCCATATCGATATCCGTATCGACATCCATATCGATATCCATATCGATATCCAAATCGATATCCATATCGATTTCCATATCGATATCCATATCGATATTCATATCGTTATCCATATCGATATCCATATCGATATCCATATCGATATCCATATCGATATCCATAGCGATATCCATATCAATATCCATATCGATATCCGTATCGATATCCATATCAATCCATATGGATATCCATATCGATATCCATTTCGATATCCATATCGATATCCATATCGATATCCATATCGATATCCATATCGATATCCAAATCGATATTCATATCGATATCCAAATCGATATTCATATCGATATCCATAACGATATCTATCCATATCGATATCTATCCATATCGATATACATATCGATATCCATATCGATATCCATATCGATATTCATATCGATATCCATATCGATATCCATATCGATATCCATATCGATATCCATATCGATATAAATATCGATATCAATATCGATATCCATATCGATATCCATATCGATATCCACATCGATATCCGTATCGACATCCATATCGATATCCATATCGATATCCAAATCGATATCCATATCGATATCCATATCGATATCCATATCGATATCCATATCGATATCTATATCAATATCCATATCGATATCCATATCGATATCCATAGCGATATCCATATCAATATCCATATCGATATCCGTATCGATATCCATATCAATCCATATGGATATCCATATCGATATCCATTTCGATATCCATATCGATATCCATATCGATATCCATATCGATATCGATATCCATATCGATATCCATATCAATCCATATGGATATCCATATCGATATCCATTTCGATATCCATATCGTTATCCATATCGATATCCATATCGATATCCATATCGATATCTATCCATATCGATATCCATATCGATATCCATATCGATATCCATATCGATATCCATATCGATATCCATATCGATATCTATATCAATATCCATATCGATATCCATATCGATATCCATATCGATATCCATATCGATATCCATATCGATATTCATATCGATATCCATACCGATATCCATATCGATATCCATATCGTTATCCATATCGATATCCATATCGATATCCATATCGATATCCATATCGATATTCATATCGATATCCATATCGATATCCATATCGATATCCATATCGATATCCATATCGTTATCCATATCAATATCAATATCGATATAAATATCGATATCCATATAGATATACATTTAGATATCCATATCGAAATCCACATAGATATCCATATCGATATCCATATCGATATCCATATCGATATCCATATCGATATCCATATCAATCCATATGGATATCCATATCGATATCCATTTCGATATCCATATCGTTATCCATATCGATATCCATATCGATATCCATATCGATATCTATCCATATCGATATCCATATCGATATCCATATCGATATCCATATCGATATTCATATCGATATCCATATCGATATCTATCCATATCGATATCCATATCGATATCCATATCGATATCCATATCGATATCCATATCGATTTCCATATCGATATTCATATCGATATCCATATCGATATCCATATCGATATCCATATCGATATCCATATCGATATCCATATCGATATCCATATCGTTATCCATATCAATATCCATATCGATATAAATATTGATATCCATATCGATATCCATATCGATATCAATATCAATATCCATATCGATATTTTTATCGATATCCATCTCGAAATAAATATCGATGTAAATATCTATATCCATATCGATATCCACATCGATATTTTTATCGATATCCATATCGATATCCATCTCGAAATAAATATCGATATACATACCGATAATTATTTCGATATCCATAGTAATATTCATATCGATATCCATATCGATATCCATATCGATATCCATATCGATATCCATATCGATATCCATATCGATATCCATATCGATATCCATATCGATATCCATATCGATATCCATATGCACATCGATATCCATATCGATATCCATGTCGATATCCATATTGATATCCATATCGATATCGATATCCATATCGAAGTCTATCCATATCGATTTCCATATCGCTATCCATATCGAAATCCACATAGATATCCGTATCGATATTCATATGCACATCGATATCCACATCGATATCCATATCGTTATCCATATCAATATCCATATCGATAAAAATATCGTTATCCGTTATCGATATGGATATCGATATGGATATCTATATGGATATATATATATATGGATATAGATTTGTATAATGTTATGTATATAGATATGAATATCGATAGAGTAATCTATATGGATATCCAGATGTATATCTAAATATCGATATGGATAACGATATTTTTATCGATATGGCTATTAATATGGATAACGATATGGATATCGATGTGGATATCGATGTGCATATGAATATCGATACGGATATCTATGTGGATTTCGATATGGATAGCGATATGGATATCGATATGGATAGACATCGATATGGATATCGATATCGATATGGATATCAATATGGATATCGACATGGATATCGATATGTATATCGATATGGATATCGATGTGGATATCGATATGGATATCGATATGGATAACGATATGGATATCGATATGGATATTGATATGAATGTCGATATGGATATCGATATGGATATCGATATGGATATCGATATTTATATCGATATGGATATTGATGTGGATAACGATATGGATTTCGATGTGGATATCGATGTGGATATGGATATCGATATGGATATCTATGTGGATTTCGATATGGATAGCGATATGGATTTCGATATGGATAGACATCGATATGGATATCGATATCGATATGGATATCAATATGGATATCGACATGAATATCGATATGGATATCGCTATGGATATCGATGTGGATATCGATATGGATAAAGACTTGGATATCGATATCTATATCGATACGGATATTGATATGGTATTCGATATGTATATCGATGAGGATATCGATATGGATAACGATATGGATATCGATATGGATATCGATATGGATGTCGATACGCAATCGATATGGATATCGAAATGGATGTCGATATGGATATCGATATGGATATCGATATGGATAACGATATGGATGTCGATATGGATATCGATATGGATATCGATACGGATAACGATATGGTATTCGATATGTATATCGATGAGGATGCGATATGGATATCGATATGGATATCGATATAGATATCGTTATGGATATCGATATGTATTTCGTTGTGGATTTTGATATGGATAGCGATTTGCATATCTATATGTATATCTATATGTATATCTACATGTATATCGATATGTATATCGATATGGATATCGATATGGATATCGATATCGATATGGATATCGATATGGATTTCGTTGTGGATTTTTATATGGATAGCTATTTGCATATCTATATGTATATCTACATGTATATCGATATAGATATCGATATGGATATCGATATGGATTTCGTTGTGGATTTTTGCGATTTGCATATCTATATGTATATCTACATGTATATCGATATGGATAACGATATGGATATCTATGTGGATATCGATGTGGATTTGGATATCGATATGGATATCTATGTGGATTTCGATATGGATAGCGATATGGATTTTCGATCGACTTCGACATCCATATCGATATGGATATCCATATCGATATCCATATCGATATTCATATCGATATCCATATCGATATCCATATCGATTTCCATATGGATATCGAAATCCATGTTCTTTATCCATATCGATATAAATATCGATATCCATATCGATATCCATATTGATATCCATATAGATATGCATATCGCTATCCATATCAAAATCCACATCGAAATCCATATCGATATCCATATCGATATCCATATCGATATCCATATCGATATCCATATCGTTATCCATATCGATATTTATATCGATATCCATATCGATATCCATATAGATATCCATATCGATGTCCATATCGTTATCTATATCGATATCCGTATCGATATCCATATAGATATACATATAGATATGTATATCGCTATCCAAATCGAAGTGCACATCGATATCCATATCGAAATCCACATCAATATCCATATCGATATCCATATAAATATCCATATCGATATCCATATCGATATCCATATCAAAATCCAAATCGAAATCCATATCGATATCCATATCGATATCCATATCGATATACATATCGATATCCGTATCGATATCCATATAGATATACATATAGATATGCATATCGCTATCCATATCAAAATCCACACCGAAATCCATATCGATATCCATATCGATATCCATATCGATATCCATATCGTTATCCATATCGATATCCATATCAAAATCCAAATCGAAATCCATATCGATATCCATATCGATATCCATATCGATATCCATATCGATATCCATATCGATATCCGTATCGATATCCATATAGATATACATATAGATATGTATATCGCTATCCATATCGATATCCACATCGATATCCATATCGAAATCCACATCAATATCCATATCGATATCCATATAAGTATCCATATCGATATCCATATCGATATCCATATCGATATCCACATCGATATGCATATCGATATCCATATCGAAATCCACATAGATATCCATATCGATATCCATATGCACATCGATATCCACATCGATATCCATATCGCTATCCATATTAGAATCCATATCGATATAAATATCGGTATAAATATCGATATCCATATCGATATAAATATCGATATACATATCGATATCCATATAGTTATGCATATCGATATCCATATCGATATCCGAATCGATATCCATATAGATATACATATAGATATGTATATCGCTATCCATATCAAAATCCACATCGAAATCCACATCGATATCCATATCGATATCCAAATCAAAATCCATGTCGTTATCCATATCGATATCCATATCGATATCCACATCGATATGCATATCGATATCCATATCGAAATCCACATAGATATCCATATCGATATCCATATGCACATCGATATCCACATCGATATCCATATCGTTATCCATATTAAAATCCATATCGATATAAATATCGGTATAAATGTCGATATCCATATCGATATAAATATCGATATACATATCGATATCCATATAGTTATGCATATCGATATCCATATCGATATCCGTATCGATATCCATATAGATATACATATAGATATGTATATCGCTATCCATATCAAAATCCACATCGAAATCCATATCGATATCCATATCGATATCCGTATCGATATCCATATAGATATACATATAGATATGCATATCGCTATCCATATCAAAATCCACACCGAAATCCATATCGATATCCATATCGATATCCATATCGATATCCATTTCGTTATCCATATCGATATCCATATCAAAATCCAAATCGAAATCCATATCGATATCCATATCGATATCCATATCGATATCCATAAAGATATACATATCGTTATCCATATCGATATCCATATCGAAATCCACATCAATATCCATATCGATATCCATATCGATATCCATATAGATACACATATAGATATGCATATCCCTATCTATATAAAAATCCTCATCGAAATCAATATCGATATCTATATCGATATCCATATCGTTATATATATTGAAATCCATATCGACATCCGTATCGATATCCATATAGATATACCTCTAGATATGCATATCGCTATCCATATCAAAATCCACATCGATATCCATATCGATATCCATATCGATATCCATATCGATATCCATATCGATATCCATATCGATATCCATATCGATATCCATATCGATATCCCAATCGATATTTATATCGATATCCATATCTTTATCCATATCGATATCCATATCGATATCCATATCGAAATAGATATGAACATCCGTATCGATGTAAATATCGATATCTATATCGATATCCATATCGATACAAATATCGATATCCATATCGTTATCCATATCGATATCCATATCGATATCCATATCGTTATCCATATCGAAATTCATATCGATATCCGTATCGATATCCATATAGATATACATATAGATATGCATATCGCTATCCATATCAAAATCCACATCGAAATCCATATCGATATCCACATCGCTATCCATATCGATATACATATCGATATCCATATCGATATCCATAAAGATATACATATCGCTATCCATATCGAAATCCACATCGATATCAATTTCGAAATCCACATCGATATCCATATCGATATCCATATAGATATCCATATCGATATCCATTTCGATATCCATATCGATATCCATATCGAAATCCACATCAACATCCATATCGATATCCATATCGATATCCATATCGATATCCATATCGATATCCACATCGATATCCATATAGATATCCATATCGATATCCATGTCGATATCCACATTGATATCCATATCGATATCAATATCCATATCAATGTCTATCTACATCGATATCCATATCGATGTCTATCTATATCGATATCCATATCGCTTTCCATATCGAAATCCACATAGATATCCATATCGATATCCATTTGCACATCGATATCCACATCGATATCCATATCGTTATCCATATCAATATCCATATCGATATAAATATCGATATCCATATCGATATCCATATAGATATCCATATCGATATCCATTTCGATATCCATATCGATATCCATATCGATATCCACATCGATATCCATATCGATATCCGTATCGATATCCATAAAATATACATATAGATATGTATATCGCTATCCATATCAAAATCCACATCGAAATCCATATCGATATCCATATCGATATCCATGTCGTTATCCATATCGATATACATATCGATATCCATATCGATATCCATAAAGATATACATATCGCTATCCATATCGAAGTCCACATCGATATCCATATCGAAATCCACATCAACATCCATATCGAAATCCATATCGCTATCCAGATCGAAATCCACATAGATATGCATATCGATATCCATATCCACATCGATATCCACATCGAAATCCATATCGTTATCCATATCGACATCCATATCGATATCCATATCGATATCCATATTGATATACATATACATATCGCTATCCATATAAAAATCCACATCGAAATCCATATCGATATCTATATCGATATCTATATCGTTATCCTTATCGAAATCCATATCGTTATCCATATCGAAATCCATGTCTTGATCCATATCGATATCCATGTCTTTATCCATATCGATATCCACATCGATATCCATATCGATATCCACATTGTAGGATGCAGTTCGAATTTATAGCAGATCTGAATTAAGGTTCTGAACTCGACTTGGAAATATTTAAGAACAGATTAGTGCAAAAGCTTTAATTTCATAACTCTCTTCAAATTCCATTAATTTCAATAACTCTCTTAATTCATCGAATAAAGTTTAAGATTATTGCACTTAGCAACAGCTAATTATAGCTTTCGACGCATGCGTCTCGCTTACACCTACAGCAGCATTAAAGCACATGTGCGCAAAATCATACGATTTAAACGTTAGTTTTGGAGCTTTAGCTTGCAAAAGTCATCTATAAATAAGAGAGTTGAGGAAAGCTTAGAAAGACATAATTAGTTGTGCACAGAACTTTGAAAAGTAAAGTCGACATTGATTTACATATTGTCGCAAGTGAAATATTAAATAACTCTTAAACATATAAAATTAATATTTTGTTGCTATAAAGCAACTAGAAATTTATTAAAGTGAATTTATAAAAGAAACTTATTCAGTGCGAGAAATATTATTAACAGGTGATTTTTTATTAGAACATACAAGTGTATTTTATATCTAATTAGTTTTTTTTTGTTTCGACAGAAACTTTATTGCAAGCTTGGCGGCTGCGCCGCAGAAGCTTGGCAAATATAGAGGTCGTACAGTGGGCCGAGGTATGCCAAAAATGGCATTATAATTAAGACAGCAAAAATCAGCTATAGCCGAACTGTGCAAGAATTGTAGAAGGATGAATTTGTGAAGTTTCCAGAAGTGTGAATTAAAACTAATCGGAGAAGATCTGGACCTGAACATTATATTATTAGCAGTACATGAAGCTAAAGTAATCCTGGCCGAATTTCCATTTTGAAAAGCACAAATACGACGATTTCCACCTATGTGAAAATACTATCACATGGTCGTCTTCCTTTGGATTCCACATATAATAGCGAAGCTATTATTATATTAATCTCGGTTGGAAATTTTCGACATAACCTAATTGTGGGTCAATCCGGTTTGTAGCGCCTTTCGGCGCAAGACGAAGATGTAGCAGAATAGTATTTAGTTATTTAAGTAGTTAATAAGTGAAAAAAAAAGAGAAGAAAAAAAAAGAGAAATGTAGCATAAGATCATGAATTTGAATTAATTTTAAGTACAAGTTTTTTTTTTTGCTCATTTAGGCAAGATTTTTTATAAGCCGATTTTCTAATCATTCTTTCTTTATCTAGGCTAATGTTAACCTGATAATTTCACAGCACCTACGCAGTCGGCGGGACCATCGATCCAGCGCAAGGAATCTGTCTGAGTAAGAGTATATTAACAAGTAGCCTTGTTGAATCAATTTTTTTTTGTTATGAATATCTTTATTATTCCTCATGGAGGAATATATATTTATATTTTCGGGTTTGTTGAAATCTTGAAAAAAATGAGACAGTTAATTTCTGAAATTGTTGGTTATTTTGAAGAAATATTTTGGAATTTAAATTTTAAATGATTAAATTAATAATGAATTGTGAATAAATTTAGAAATATTGTCACCTACATCATGTCCATACCGAATCTATTTTAGTTTTCTCGTAGACCTTTGTTTTGGGGCAGTCGTCCAAAATTTTTATATATAAACTGCCAAGGTAGGGAGGGTAAAGACAGGGAATGCGAATAACATCTCAGCATCTCCCACAAATATCAATGGTCCGAGTCAAGTCTTTCTTTTTTACAGGGTGTCCAAGAGAATATATATATATATTAAGGTTGGGAAAATCGTGGCCCAAAGTGGGGCTGACTACATACCTAATATATTATATAAAGAAAATTGGCGCTAAAACCTTCAATCCTTTTGTTACCATATTCACCATTAGTATATCCGATAGTGCACTTCTTTTTGATTTCTTTTAAAATGTATATTAGAAGACTAGGCAAGAACCCCACCCTCATCCGTCGAGCTATCCTCCTCAGGAGCCGGATCATAAGTGCACGCCCGCTCTAAGTCTCTAGTACCGTGTAACATCCGCAAGTAGAAAGTATCTTACTACGTGCACACTACATAAAATAATAAAGAAAAAGAAAATGGCGCCCAACATAGGGGCCGATTACGTACATTATAATCGTAAGGAGGAAATTTAAGATTCCGGCCGGCTAGTTCAGTTGGTAGACCACACAGTATACAAAAGAAAAATTGGCTACTTACAGACTAACTAACGACTATAAAGTAGAGAAAATTCCATCAACAAGTGGAGCCGTCTGATTTAGTTAAACAAACCAGAAGACATTACCGGAAAATATATATAGAGGTAGTAATCTCTAGGGTAGTGGGTCGATTGGCTTAATACAGCTTAAAACAGTGACTTTCACAAAAGTTCTCAGTAATCAGTTCCCAAAAATATTGCTCCTTAAAACATCTATCAATAATTTAACAATTTTTTTAAATAATATTTTAGTCTTTATTTGGAAATACCGAATTGTGGACTTTGTGTTTTGGAGATTGCGATAGCAGATCGTTTGATGAGGTCTGGTCGACCAGAACACAACCCAATTTGATTGTAGTGACATTTAGAGAACTGAAATCGGTAAACTTAAGTTTGATTTGAAAGACTTCATTCTCATACTGGAGAAGCAAGCTGTTAGAACAATTTTGACAACTTGACCGTTGAAGACAAAGTCATTCAAAACAAATCAACAATAGTTCCATTAGCTGCAATAGAAAGACTTAACTTGACAGGATTTGGTATGGATATTAATGTATGGTGACAAGAATCAAATTATTTCAAGTAAAGAAACGTAAAACAACTTATTTAATTTTAATTATGTCTGTACGACACAGTAATGAAAATCTTATTGACTCTATAAGAGCCGCAGATCAACTTTGTAATATATGCAATGAAATTTTAAATGTAAACGACTCAATTGGAGAAACTCCTTGTGCTCATCGTTTTCACCAACGATGTATTAGAGAATCTTTAAAAACTTTGGCGGAATGTCCAACATGCAACAGTGTTCTAGGATCCGATCAACTCCGATACACAAATACGAATCTAGAGGTAGAATTGCAGGAAGCAAGCTTTCATTCACAGAGTTCAACAAAATCAGTAACAGCTCAGCCAGCTAAGAAGTCTTATAGAGGAAAGGCAAAAGTGCCTATGTCAGGAGTTTTGACTAGGTCGATGCAGCGCCCACAGCAAGTTCGAGCTCAGTTGCAAAGTAGTGTTTCCAATGATAGACAACCAAGGTCGCATCTTCAGAATCAATCAATGGACAGAAACGAAATACAAAATATGATACAGTCAGTAACTCTAGCACAACAACAACAGTTGATGCAGGATTTGACTTCAATGTTAACATCAACCATTCAAAAGTCCGTTCAAGATCAATTAGCTTTGATTAATCCCATTCAAAATTTACATATAACACTTGAATCTCTCCAAGAGGATCTTCAGAGGTTAATGTATTGCATCAGCAAACAGGCAATTGTGTTAATAATGAACAGTCGTCTAATCTTGAATATGATATTAGATCAGGCACATCAGTTCCTTATGATAAGGCAGCTAGTATAATCCAAAGCTGGCGTCTAAAGTTCGATGGTTCTCGAAACGGTATTCAAGCAGAATCCTTTCTATATCGCGTTCGAGCTTTGGCCAAACAAAACTTAAAAGGAGATTATCAACTTTTATGTTATCATTTGCATATGTTGTTCGTAGACAAAGCAAGTGAATGGTATTGGAAATTTCACCGTGCTAACCCTCGGGTTACATGGGAATTATTTTGTGAGGAATTTCTCAAGAAGTTTGAAGATACAGATTCCGATCTGGACATTTGGGAATGAATTAATACCCGAAGACAGAATGAAAATGAAACGTTTGAAGAATTTCAATTTTCAGTAGAAAATTTGTCAGGACGGTTACGCAATCCTATTAGTGAGGAAACTTTGGTTCGATTATTAATTCGTAATTCAAAGACATCTTTGCGTTTCGAACTAATGCATTTGAATATACTTTCAATAGCTCGATTACGGCTACAAGTTCGCACTCACGAACAGTTTTATAAACAAGTTAAAGTACAAACCAACAAAAATAAGTTTTCGACTCGATCGCAAGTTGCAGAGATTTTACCAGAAGATCAGTTAAATGAGGATGTCGCAGAGTTAGTTCGAAAACGATTGATTTGTTGGAATTGTGATAAGCCAGGACATCGTTTCGACAATTGTCTGCAGGCACCCACCCTATTTTGTTATGGTTGTGGGGCCAAAAATACATATAAGCCCAAATGTAAATCATGCAATCCGGCGGAAAACCCCAATGCGGATGTGCAGACGTTCCCATCACCGGTACTTCTGGCACATCCGTAACATTAAAAGTCAGCACAGATACTCAAACTGAGCCGATAAATGTTTTGAATCAAAGTACACAGACCAATGTAGAACATGAAGTCCAAACTACAGGTCTGAATCCAGGTTTATCTTTCCACAAAAGACTTTCAAACTACAATTCAACTAGACAACGAATATTTAAAGATGTAAACTCTTTGGAAGTATTTTCAAAACGGAAACGATCTAAAATACGTCTTAACAAATTTTGGAAGGCAATTAGAACAGAAAGGAAAAGGTTAGTTTCGTCTATAATTAATAATAAAGACAACCGTCTTTATGTAGATATTAGTATTGAAGGTAAGAACTATGTCGCTTTGTTAGACTCTGGCGCAAGCATTAGTTGTGTAGGAGGCAAAACAGCTTCTATTCTTTCCAAGCATCCCAATGTGAAGAAATGTTCAGCCAACATTAGAACAGCAAGTGATTCACAATGTCCTGTACTGGGCAAAATAATAACTGAAGTTTCATTTCGTCGAATCACAAAGTTAGTAACCCTATATTTAGTCCCCAGTTTAACTCAAGAGATTTATTTAGGCATAGACTTCTGGAAAGACTTTGGTCTTTTGCAGAATATTTTAAGTTCATGTGAGACAGTATCAGAAATTAGAGAAGAAAATGAAAGGTCAGATAACTTTAAAATGCATAGGTTATCATCGCTTCAGCAGCAACAACTTGATATCATTAAAGGAAAACTCCCTTCATATGAGAGGGAAGGATTGGGTCACACTCATCTTATCGAGCATAACATTGATATTGGAGACGCAAAACCTGTAAAACAACGTCATTGGTCCGTCTCGCCAGCAGTAGAAGCATTGATGTTTGCCGAAGTGGATAGAATGTTGAAGTTAGGTATAATAGAGGAATCTAAAAGTCCTTGGAGTAGCAATTGCGTACTTGTTAGAAAAGCAGAAAAGTGTCGTCTTTGTCTAGATTCTCGAATCGTCAATAGTTTCACTAGAAAAGATGCATATCCTTTACCACATATAGATGGCATCTTAAGTAGATTACCTCCAGCTCGCTTTATCACCGGTTTAGATATGAAACACGCATTTTGGCAGATACCTCTTGATGAAAAATCTAGGGAATACACAGCCTTCACGATACCCAACCGTCCTTTATACCAATACAAAGTAATGCCATTCGGATTGTGCAATGCTCCGCAAACTCTTTGTAGGCTTATGGATAGAGTTATCCCAGCAGAATGAAGAACTCGAGTATTCGTCTACTTAGATGATCTTCTTATATTGTCCGACGACTTTGAATCTCATTTATCTCTTTTGGAAGAAGTAGCATTGTATTTGCGCAAAGCAAATCTAACCATAAATGTAGCTAAATCAAAATTTTGTATGCAGGAAATAAAATACTTAGGTTTCATTATAGGAAATGGCACTATAAGTACTGATCCAACAAAAATAACAGCAATCAATAGTTTTTCGATCCCTAAAACTATTAAGCAGTTGAGAAGATTTTTAGGTCTCACTGGGTGGTACCGACGATTCGTCGACAATTATGCAACCATCAGTTTTGCTTTAACAGAACTTCTTAAGAAGAACAAGTCGCTTATTTGGAACCAAGAGGCGGACGAGGCGTTTAACATTCTTAAAGAAAAGTTGACATCAGCACCCATTCTAAAAACCCCAGATTTTACAAAACTGTTTCTTCTTCTTTGTGATGCAAGTTTATATGGCATTGGTTGCGTATTAGCACAAGAAAATGAGGAAGGTATAGAAATGCCAATAGCTTATATGTCGGAAAAACTGACAAAGACTCAACGAAATTATTCCGTCACAGAATTAGAATGCTTAGCGGTAATTAAAGGAATTAAAAAGTTTAGATCATATATTGAAGGACAGGAATTCACAGTTGTCACAGATCATGCCGCATTGAAATGGTTGATGAGACAAAAAGACCTGTTCGGTAGATTAGCTCGGTGGGCTATTAAGCTGCAAGGGTTTTCCTTCACTATAATCCATCGTAGAGGTTCGCAAAATGTAGTAGCTGATACTTTATCTAGATTGACAGAACCAATGGTGAATGAAATATTTGATTATGGACCGTTAATTGACTTGAAGTCTAAAGAATTTAAGTCCCAAGAATATACAGATTTAATTCGTAATATCGAGCAAAATCAAGATAGACTACCAGACTTACGCGTAATCGATGATTTTGTTTCTAAAAGAACCGAGTTTTCAATTGATAAAGCAGTTCAAGAATTAGACAACTGGAAACTTTGGGTTCCGAGATCTCTCACCTTTGAATTGGTAAATCGCGCTCATAATGCTCCAGATTCAGCACACGGAGGCATTAGTAAGACTGTTTTCAAAATAAATATTTCTTTTGGCCAGGTATGGTCACTCAAATTCGAAATTGTGTGTCTAAATGTTCGACATGCAAATCAACTAAAAAGCCCTAATACTGTTTTAAGACCACCAATGGGCCAACCGATGGTTTCAGAGAGACCATTTCAAAAAACTGTATATGGATCTTTTAGGCCCTTATCCGAGGTCAAAGAAAGGAAACATAGGAATCTTAATCATTGTTGATCATTGTACGAAGTTTCATTTCTTGTATCCATTAAAGAAATTCACATCTAATAGGATTATTGAGTGTTTGGAGAATCATATATTTTATACCTTTGGAGTACCAGAAGTTGTTCTCACGGATAATGGATCACAATTTGGATCGGGTATATTTGAATCTTTTATTACAAGATTTGGTGTAACGCATATCTGCACTGCTATTTATTCACCCCAAGCAAATGCAAGTGAACGTTTAAATCGTTCCGTCTTAGCTGCAGTTCGCGCTTATATTGGCACGGATCATGCTAATTGGGACCATAACTTATCTGAGATTAGTGGCGCTTTAAGAGCAAACGTACATCGTAGTACAGGTTATACACCTTATTTCTTGACTTTTGGTCAGAACATGATGCTTAATGGACAAGACTATCAACTTCTTCGAAAGTTGCGTTCAGTAACAGATGATACAATTTTGAAACAGGAAGATATTTTACAAATAGCTCGGAGACAGGCCAAACAAAATATAACTGTAGCTCATGAAAATAATGCTCGAGTTTACAACCTTCGTAGTAGGACAATACAGCTTAAAGAAGGAGACACAGTATATGCCCGTAACTTTACGCAAAGTAATGCGGCTATGAAATTTAACGCTAAATTAGCACCAGTATTCATCAAAGCTAAAGTTTTACGCAAGATGAGTCCGTCTTATTATGAGTTAGCAAATGAAGCAAACAAGTCATTAGGAGTTTATCATTTAAAGGATATAAAGATATAAAATATGAAGATGGTTACTGCACTTTTTCAGTTCAAGACTTCTCGGTATGCAACTCGTAGCATGAACTGTGGTGTAGGATGCAGTTCGAATTTATAGCAGATCTGAATTAAGGTTCTGAACTCGACTTGGAAATATTTAAGAACAGATTAGTGCAAAAGCTTTAATTTCATAACTCTCTTCAAATTCCATTAATTTCAATAACTCTCTTAATTCATCGAATAAAGTTTAAGATTATTGCACTTAGCAACAGCTAATTATAGCTTTCGACGCATGCGTCTCGCTTACACCTACAGCAGCATTAAAGCACATGTGCGCAAAATCATACGATTTAAACCGTTAGTTTTGGAGCTTTAGCTTGCAAAAGTCATCTATAAATAAGAGAGTTGAGGAAAGCTTAGAAAGACATAATTAGTTGTGCACAGAACTTTGAAAAGTAAAGTCGACATTGATTTACATATTGTCGCAAGTGAAATATTAAATAACTCTTAAACATATAAAATTAATATTTTGTTGCTATAAAGCAACTAGAAATTTATTAAAGTGAATTTATGAAAGAAACTTATTCAGTGCGAGAATTATTATTAACAGGTGATTTTTTATTAGAACATACAAGTGTATTTTATATCTAATTAGTTTTTTTTGTTTCGACAGAAACTTTATTGCAAGCTTGGCGGCTGCGCCGCAGAAGCTTGGCAAATATAGAGGCCGTACAGTGGGCCGAGGTATGCCAAAAATGGCATTATAATTAAGACAGCAAAAATCAGCTATAACCGAACTGTGCAAGAATTGTAGAAGGATGAATTTGTGAAGTTTCCAGAAGTGTGAATTAAAACTAATCGGAGAAGATCTGGACCTGAACATTATATTATTAGCAGTACATGAAGCTAAAGTAATTCTGGCCGAATTTCCATTTTGAAGAGCACAAATACGACGATTTCCACCTATGTGAAAATACTATCACATGGTCGTCTTCCTTTGGATTCCACATATAATAGCGAAGCTATTATTATATTAATCTCCGTTGGAAATTTTCGACATAACCTAATTGTGGGTCAATCCGGTTTTTAGCGCTTTTCGGCGCAAGACGAAGATGTAGCAGAATAGTATTTAGTTATTTAAGTAGTTAATAAGTGAAAAAAAAAAAAAAAAAAAAAAAAAAAGAGAAATGTAGCATAAGATCATGAATTTGAATTAATTTTAAGTACAAGTTTTTTTTTTTGCTCATTTAGGCAAGATTTTTTATAAGCCGATTTTCTAATCATTCTTTCTTTATCTAGGCTAATGTTAACCTGATAATTTCACAGCACCTACGCAGTCGGCGGGCCCATCGATCCAGCGCAAGGAATCTGTCTGAGTAAGAGTATATTAACAAGTAGCCTTGTTGAATCAATTTTTTTTTGTTATGAATATCTTTATTATTCCTCATGGAGGAATTTTATATATATTTATATTTTCGGGTTTGTTGAAATCTTGAAAAAAAATGAGACAGTTAATTTCTGAAATTGTTGGTTATTTTGAAGAAATATTTTGGAATTTAAATTTTAAATGATTAAATTAATAATGAATTGTGAATAAATTTAGAAATATTGTCACCTACATCATGTCCATACCGAATCTATTTTAGTTTTCTCGTAGACCTTTGTTTTGGGGCAGTCGTCCAAAATTTTTATATATAAACTGCCAAGGTAGGGAGGGTAAAGACAGGGAATGCGAATAACATCTCAGCATCTCCCACAAATATCAATGGTCCGAGTCAAGTCTTTATTTTTACAGGGTGTCCAAGAGAATATATATATATATTAAGGTTGGGAAAATCGTGGCCCAAAGTGGGGCTGACTACATACCTAATATATTATATAAAGAAAATTGGCGCTAAAACCTTCAATCCTTTTGTTACCATATTCACCATTAGTATATCCGATAGTGCACTTCTTTTTGATTTCTTTTAAAATGTATATTAGAAGACTAGGCAAGAACCCCACCCTCATCCGTCGAGCTATCCTCCTCAGGAGCCGGATCATAAGTGCACGCCCGCTCTAAGTCTCTAGTACCGTGTAACATCCGCAAGTAGAAAGTATCTTACTACGTGCACACTACAACATCGATATCCATATCGATATCCATATCGATATCCATATGGATATCCATATCGATATCCATATCGATATTCATGTCGATATCCATATTGATATCCATATCGATATCGATATCCATATCGATGTCTATCCATATCGAAATCCATATCGCTATCCATATCGAAATCCACATAGATATCCATATCGATATCCATATCCACATCGATATCCACATCGAAATCCATATCGTTATCCATATCAATATCCATATCGATATAAATATCGATATCTATCGATATCCATATCGATTTCCACATCGACATCCATATCAATATCCATAACGATATCCATATCGTTATCCATATCGATATCCATATCGATATCCACATCGATATCCATATCGACATCCATATCGATATCCATATCGATATCCAAGTCGATATCCATATTGATATCCATATCGATATCCATATCGATGTCTATCCATAACGATATCCACATAGATATCCGTATCGATATTCATATGCACATCGATATCCACATCGATATCCATATCGTTATCCATATCAATATCCATATCGATAAAAATATCGTTATCGATATAGATATCGATATGGATATCTATATGGATATATATATATATGGATATAGATTTGCATAATGTTATGTATATAGATATGAATATCGATAGAGTAATCTATATGGATATCCAGATGTATATCTAAATATCGATATGGATAACGATATTTTTATCGATATGGATATTGATATGGATAACGATATGGATATCGATGTGGATATCGATGTGCATATGAATATCGATACGGATATCTATGTGGATTTCGATATGGATAGCGATATGGATATCGATATGGATAGACATCGATATGGATATCGATATGGATATCAATATGGATATCGACATGGATATCGATATGGATATCGATATGGATATCGATGTGGATATCGATATGGATATCGAAATGGATAACGATATGGATATCGATATGGATATTGATAAGGATGTCGATATGGATATCGATATTTATATCGATATGGATATTGATATGGATAACGATATGGATTTCGATGTGGATATCGATGTGGATATGGATATCGATATGGATATCTATGTGGATTTCGATATGGATAGCAATATGGATTTCGATATGGATAGACATCGATATGGATATCGATATCGATATGGATATCAATATGGATATCGACATGAATATCGATATGGATATCGCTATGGATATCGATGTGGATATCGATATGGATATCGATGTGGATATCGATATGGATAAAGACTTGGATATCGATATGGATATCGATACGGATATCGATATGGTATTCGATATGTATATCGATGAGGATATCGATATGGATAACGATATGGATATCGATACGGATAACGATATGGTATTCGATATGTATATCGATGAGGATGCGATATGGATATCGATATGGATATCGATATAGATATCGTTATGGATATCGATATGGATATCAATATAGATATCGATGTGGATATCGATATGGATAAAGACTTGGATATCGATATGTATATCGATGAGGATATCGATATGGTATTCGATATGTATATCGATACGCATATCGATATGGATATCGAAATGGATGTCGATATGGATATCGATATGGATATCGATATGGATAACGATATGGATATCGATATGGATATCGATATGGATATCGATACGGATAACGATATGGTATTCGATATGTATATCGATGAGGATGCGATATGGATATCGATATGGATATCGATATAGATATCGTTATGGATATCGATATAGATTTCGTTGTGGATTTTGATATGGATAGCGATTTGCATATCTATATGTATACCTATATGTATATCTACATGTATATCGATATGCATATCGATATGGATATCGATATGGATATCGATATGGATATCGATATGGATATCGATATAGATATCGATATGGATATCGATATGGATTTCGTTGTGGATATTTATATGGATAGCGATTTGCATATCTATATGTATATCTACATGTATATCGTTACAGATATCGAATGGATATCGTTATGGATTTCGTTTAGGATTTTGATATGGATAGCGATTTGCATATCTATATGTATATCTACATGTATATCGATATGGATAACAATATGGATATCGATGTGGATATCGATGTGGATTTGGATATCGATATGGATATCTATGTGGATTTCGATATGGATAGCGATATGGATTGTGATATGGATAGACATCGATATGGATATCGATATCGATATGGATATCCATATCGATATCCATATCGTTATCCATATCGATATCCATATCGATATCCATATCGATATCCATATAGATATCCATATCGATGTCCATATCGTTATCTATATCGATATCCATATCGATGTCCATACCGTTATCTATATCGATATCCGTATCGATATCCATATAGATATACATATAGATATGTATATCGCTATCCATATCAAAGTGCACATCGATATCCATATCGAAATCCACATCAATATCCATATCGATATCCATATAAATATCCATATCGATATCCATATCGATATCCATATCGTTATCCATATCGATATCCATATCAAAATCCAAATCGAAATCCATATCGATATCCATATCGATATCCATATCGATATCCATATCGATATCCATATCGTTATCCATATCGATATCCATATCGATATCCATATCGATATCCATATAGATATCCATATCGATGTCCATATCGTTATCTATATCGATATCCATATCGAAATCCATATCGATATCCATATCGATATCCATATCGATATCCAAATCGATATTTATATCGATATCCATATCGTTATCCATATCGAAATTCATATCGATATACGTATCGATATCCATATAGATATACATATAGATATGCATATCGCTATCCATATCAAAATCCACATCGAAATCCATATCGATATCCATATCGATATCCATATCGATATCCAAATCGATATTTATATCGATATCCATATCGTTATCCATATCGAAATTCATATCGATATACGTATCGATATCCATATAGAAACACATATAGATATGCATATCCCTATCCTCATCGAAATCAATATCGATATCTATATCGATATCTATATCGATATCTATATCGATATCCATATCGTTATATATATTGAAATCCATATCGACATCCGTATCGATACCCATATAGATATACCTCTAGATATGCATATCGCTATCCATATGAAAATCCACATCGAAATCCATATCGATATCCACATCGTTATCCATATCGATATCCATATCGTTATCCATATCGATATCCATATGAACATCCGTATCGAGGTAAATATCGATATCTATATCGATATCCATATCGATACCCATATCGATATCCATATCGTTATTCATATCGATATCCATATCGATATCCATATCGTTATCCATATCGAAATTCATATCGATATACGTATCGATATCCATATAGATATACATATTGATATGCATATCGCTATCCATATCAAAATCCATATCGATATCCACATCGTTATCCATATCGATATACATATCGATATCCATAAAGATATACATATCGATATCCATATCGAAATCCACATCGATATCAATTTCGAAATCCACATCGATATCCATATCGATATCCATATAGATATCCATATCGATATACATTTCGATATCCATATCGATATCCATATCGATATCCATATCGATATCCACATCGATATCCATATCGATATCTATATCGATATCCATAAAATATACATATAGATATGCATATCGCTATCCATATCAAAATCCACATCGAAATCCATATCGATATCCACATCGTTATCCATATCGAAATTCATATCGATATACGTATCGATATCCATATAGATATACATATAGATATGCATATCGCTATCCATATCAAAATCCATATCGATATCCACATCGTTATCCATATCGATATACATATCGATATCCATAAAGATATACATATCGATATCCATATCGAAATCCACATCGATATCAATTTCGAAATCCACATCGATATCCATATCGATATCCATATCGATATCCATATAGATATCCATATGGATATACATTTCGATATCCATATCGATATCTATATCGATATCCATATCGATACCCATATCGATATCCATATCGTTATCCATATCGATATCCATATCGATATCCATATCGTTATCCATATCGAAATTCATATCGATATACGTATCGATATCCATATAGATATACATATAGATATGCATATCGCTATCCATATCAAAATCCACATCGAAATCCATATCGATATCCACATCGTTATCCATATCGATATACATATCGATATCCATAAAGATATACATATCGATATCCATATCGAAATCCACATCGATATCAATTTCGAAATCCACATCGATATCCATATCGATATCCATATCGATATCCATATCGATATCCATATCGAAATCCATGTCGTTCTCCATATCGATATACATATCGATATCCATATCGATATCCATAAAGATATACATATCGCTATCCATATCGAAGTCCACATCGATATCCATATCGAAATCCACATCAACATCCATATCGATATCCATATAGATATCCATATCGATATCCATATCGATATCCATATCGATATCCATATCGATATCCACATCGAAATCCATATAGATATCCATATCGATATCCATGTCGATATCCACATTGATATCCATATCGATATCAATATCCATATCAATGTCTATCTACATCGATATCCATATCGATGTCTATATATATCGATATCCATATCGCTTTCCATATCGAAATCCACATAGATATCCATATCGATATCCATATGCACATCGATATCCACATCGATATCCATATCGTTATCCATATCGAAATCCATATCGACATCCGTATCGATATCCATATAGATATACATACAGATATGCATATCTCTATCCATATCAAAATCCACATCGAAATCCATATCGATATCCATATCGATATCCATATCGATATCCATATAGATATCCATATCGATATCCATATAGATATCCATATCGATATCCATGTCGATATCCACATTGATATCCATATCGATATCAATATCCATATCAATGTCATATCTACATCGATATCCATATCGATGTCTATCTATATCGATATCCATATCGCTTTCCATATCGAAATCCACATAGATATCCATATCGATATCCATATGCACATCGATATCCACATCGATATACATATCATATCGTTATCCATATCGAAATCCATATCGACATCCGTATCGATATCCATATAGATATACATATAGATATGCATATCGCTATCCATATCAAAATCCACATCGAAATCCATATCGATATCCATATCGATATCCATATCGATATCCATATCGATATCCATATCGATATCCATATCGATATCCATATCGATATCCATATCGATATCTATTCGTTATCCATATTAATATCCATATCGATATAAATATCGGTATAAATATCGATATCCATATCGATATAAATATCGATATCCATATCGATATCCATATCGTTATGCATATCGATATCCATATCGATATCCGTATCGATGTCCATATAGATATACATATAGATATGTATATCGCTATCCATATCAAAATCCACATCGAAATCCATATCGATATCCATATCGATATCCATATCGAAATCCATGTCGTTATCCATATCGATATACATATCGATATCCATATCGATATCCATAAAGATATACATATCGCTATCCATATCGAAGTGCACATCGATATCCATATCGAAATCAATATCCATATCGATATCCATATAGATATCCATATCGATATCCATGTCGATATCCACAGCGATATGCATATCGATATCCATATCGAAATCCACATAGATATCCATATCGATATCCATATGCACATCGATATCCACATCGATATCTATATCGTTATCCATATTAATATCCATATCGATATAAATATCGGTATAAATATCGATATCCATATCGATATAAATATCGATATCCATATCGATATCCATATCGTTATGCATATCGATATCCATATCGATATCCGTATCGATGTCCATATAGATATACATATAGATATGTATATCGCTATCCATATCAAAATCCACATCGAAATCCATATCGATATCCATATCGATATCCATATCGAAATCCATGTCGTTATCCATATCGATATACATATCGATATCCATATCGATATCCATAAAGATATACATATCGCTATCCATATCGAAGTGCACATCGATATCCATATCGAAATCCATATCAATATCCATATCGATATCCATATAGATATCCATATCGATATCCATAGCGATATCCATATCGATATCCATATCGATATCCATATCGATATCCACATCGATATGCATATCGATATAAATATCGAAATCCATATAGATATCCATATCGTTATCCATATTAATATCCATATCGATATAAATATCGGTATAAATATCGATATCCATATCGATAAAAATATCGGTATCCATATCGATATCCATATCGTTATGTATATCGAAATCCATATCGATATCCATATCGATATCCACATCGTTATCCATATCAATATCCATATCGATATCCATATCGATATTGATATCCATATCGTTATCCATATCGATATCCATATAGATACACATATAGATATGCATATCGCTATCTATATAAAAATCCACATCGAAATCGATATCGATATCTACATCGATATCAATATCGTTATCCATATCGAAATGCATATCGACATCCGTATCGATACCCATATAAATATACATATAGATATGCATATCGCCATCCATATCAAAATCCAAATCAAGATCCATATCGATATCCATATCGATATCCATATCGATATCCATATCGATATCCATATCGTTATCCATATCGATATCCATATCGATATCCATATCGATATCCATATCGGTATCCATATCGATATCCATATAGATATTGATATCGATATCCATATCGATATCCATATCGATATCCGTATCGATATCCATATAGATACACATATAGATATGCATATCCCTATCTATATAAAAATCCACATCGAAATCAACATCGATAGATATATCGATATCTATATCGATAACCATATCGTTATATATATTGAAATCCATATCGACATCCGTATCGATATCCATATAGATATACCTCTAGATATGCATATCGCTATCCAAATCAAAATCCACATCGAAATCCATATCGATATCCATATCGATATCCATATCGATATCCATATCGATATCCATATCGATATCCATATCGATATCCATATCGTTATTAATCTCAATATCCATATCGATATCCATATCGATATCCAAATCGATATTTTTATCGATATCCATATCGTTATCCATATCGATATCCATATCGATATTCACATCGACATCCATATCGTTATCCAAATCGTTATCAAGATCGATATCCATATCGACATCCATATCGATATCCATATCGATATCCGTATCGATATAGATACACATATAGATATGCATATCGCTATCTATATAATAATCCACATCGAAACCCATATCGATATCTATATCGATATCTATGTCGATATCCATATCGAAATCCATATCGACATCCGTATCGATACCCATATAAATATACATATAGATATGCATATCGCCATCCATATCAAAATCCAAATCAAGATCCATATCGATATCCATATCGATATCCATATCGATATCCATATCGATATCCATATCGATATCCATATCGATATCCATATCGATATCCATATCGATATCCATATCGGTATCCATATCGATATCCATATAGATATTGATATCGATATCCATATCGATATCCATATCGATATCCGTATCGATATCCATATAGATACACATATAGATATGCATATCCCTATCTATATAAAAATCCACATCGAAATCAACATCGATAGATATATCGATGTCTATATCGATAACCATATCGTTATATATATTGAAATCCATATCGACATCCGTATCGATATCCATATAGATATACCTCTAGATATGCATATCGCTATCCAAATCAAAATCCACATCGAAATCCATATCGATATCCATATCGATATCCATATCGATATCCATATCGATATCCATATCGATATCCATATCGATATCGATATCGTTATTAATATCAATATCCATATCGATATCCAAATCGATATTTATATCGATATCCATATCGTTATCCATATCGATATCCATATCGATATTAATATCAATATCCATATCGATATCCAAATCGATATTTATATCGATATCCATATCGTTATCCATATCGATATCCGTATCGATATAGATACACATATAGATATGCATATCGCTATCTATATAATAATCCACATCGAAACCCATATCGATATCTATATCGATATCTATGTCGATATCCATATCGAAATCCATATCGACATCCGTATCGATATCCATATAGATATGAATATCGCTATCCATATCAAAATCCAAATCGAAATCCATATCGGTATCCATTTCGATATCCATATCAATATCCATATCGCTATCCATTTCGATATCCATATCGATATCCATATCGATATCCATATCGATATCCATATCGATATCCATATCGATATCCATATCGATATCCATATCGATATATATATCGATATAGATATCGATATCCATATCGATATCCATGTCGATATCCATATTGATATCCATATCAATATCGATATCCATATCGATATAGATATCGATATCCATATCGATATCCATGTCGATATCCATATCGATATCCATATCGATATCCATATCGATATCCATATCGATATCCATATCAATATCCATATCGTTATCCATATCGATATCCATATCGATATCCATATCGATATCCATATCGATATCCATATCGATATCCATATCGATATCCATATCGATATCCATATCGATATAGATATCGATATCCATATCGATATCCATATCGATATCCATATCGATATACATTTAGATATACATATCGCTATCCATATCAAAATCCACATCGAAATCCATATCGATATCCATGTCGATATCCATATCGATATCCATATCGATATCCATATCGATATAGATATCGATATCCATATCGATATAGATATCGATATCCATATCGATATCCATATCGATATCCGTATCAATATCTATATAGATATACATATGGATATATATATGGATATCCATATCGATATCCATATCGATATCCATATCGATATCCATATCTTTATCCATATCGATATCCGTATCGATATTCATATAGATATCCATATCGCTATCCATATCGAAATCCACATCGATATCCATATTAATATCCATATCGATATCCATATCGATATACATACAGATATACATATAGATATGCATATCGCTATCTATATCAAAATCCACAACGAAATCCATATCGATCTTCATATCAATATCCATATCGATATCCATATCGACATCCATATCGATATCCATATCGATATACTTATCGTTATCCGTATCGATATTCATATCGATATCCATATTTTTATCCATATCGATATCCATACCGATATCCTTATCGATATCCATATACATTTCCATATCGATATCCGTATCGATATCCATATAGAAATATATATAGATATGCATATCGCTATCCAGATCAAAATCCACATCGAATTCCATATCGATATCCATATCGATATCCATATCGATATCCTTATCGTTATACATATCGATATCCATATCGATATCCATATCGTTATCCATATCGATATCCATGTCGTTATCTATATCGATATCCATATCGATATCCATATCGATATCCATACCGATATCCATATCGATATCCATATCGTTAACCATATCGATATCCATACCGATATACATATCGATATCCATACCGATATACATATCGATATCCATATCGTTATCCATATCGATATCCATATCGATATCCATATCGACATCTATATCGATATCCATATCGATATCCGTATCGATATCCATATTGATATACATATACATATGCATATCGCTATCTATATAAAAATCCACATCGAAATCCATATAGTTATCCATATCGAAATCCATATCGATATCCGTATCGATATCTATATCTATATCGATATCCATATCGATATCCATATCGATATCCATACCGATATCCATATCGATATCCATATCGTTATCCATATCGATATCCATATCGATATCCATATCGACATCCATATCGATATCCATATCGATATCCGTATCGATATCCATATTGATATACATATAGATATGCATATCGCTATCCATATCGTTATCCATATCGATATCCATATCGGTATCCTTATCGATATCCATATCGACATACATATAGTTATCCATATCGATATCCATATCAATATCCATATCGTTATCCATATCGATATCCATATCGGTATCCTTATCGATATCCATATCGACATACATATAGTTATCCATATCGATATCCATATCAATATCCATATCGTTATACATATCGATATGGATGTCGATATGGATATCGATATGGATATCGATATGGATATCGATATGGATATCGATATGGATGTCGATAGGGATATCGATATGGATATCGATATGGATATTGATATCTATATCGATATGGATAACGATATGGATATTGATATGGATATTGATATGGATATTGATATGGATATCGATATGGATATCGATATGGATATCGATATGGATATCGATATGCATATCGATATGGATATCGATGTGCATATGGATATGGATATCGATATAGATATCGATGTGGATTTCGATATGGATAGCGATATGGATATCGATATGGATAGATATCGATATGGATATCGAAATGGACATCGATATGGATATCGATATTTATATCGATATGGATAACGATATGGATATGGATGTGGATGTGGAAATCGATATGGATATCTATGTGGATTTCGATATGGATAGCGATATGGACATCGATATAGATATTGATATTGATATCGATATGGATATCGATATGGATATCCATATTTATATTGATATGGATTTTGATATGGATACCGATATGGATATCGATATGGATATCGATATGGATATCGATATGGATATCGATATGGATATCGATATGGATATCGATATGGATATCGATATGGATATCGATATGGATATCGATATGGATAACGATATGGATATCGATATGGATATCGGTATGGATATCGATATGGATATCGATATGGATATCGATATAGATATAGATATCGATACGGTTATCGATATGGATTTCGATATGGATAACGATATGGATTTCTATATCGATATGGATTTCGACGTGGATTTTTATATGGATAGCGATATGCATATGTATATGTATATCAATATGGATATCGATACGGATATCGATATGGATATCGATATAGATGTCGATATGGATATCGATATGGATATCGATATGGTTAACGATATGGATTTCGATTTAGATAACGACATGGATATCGATATGGATAACGATATGGATTTCGATATGGATATCGATGTGGATTTCGATATGGATAGCGATATGGATATCTATATGGATATCGATACGGATATCGATGTGGATAAAGATATGGATATCGATATGGATATCGATATGGATATCGATATGGATATCGATGTGCATATGGATAAGGATATCGATATGGATATCGATATCGATATGGATATCGATATGGATATCGATATGGATATCGATATGGATATCGATATGGATATCGATATGGATATCGATATGGATATCGATATGGATATCGATATGGATATCGATATGGATATCGATATGGATATCGATATGGATATCGATATGGATATCGATATGGATATCGATATGGATATCGATATGGATATCGATATGGATATTGATATGGATATCGATATGGATATTGATATGGATATCGATGTGCATTTCGATATGGATAGCGATATGGATATCGATATGGATAGATATCGATATGGATATCGATATGGATATCGAAATGGACATCGATATGGATATCGATATTTATATCGATATGGATATCGATATTTATATCGATATGGATAACGATATGGATATGGATGTGGATGTGGAAATCGATATGGATATCTATGTGGATTTCGATATGGATATCGATATTAATATCTATATGGATATCGATATGGATATCGACATGGATTTCGATGTGGATTTTGATATGGATACCGATATGTATATCTAAATGTATATCTATATGGATATCGATACGGATGTCGCTATGGATTTCGATATGGATAACGATATGGATATCGATATGGATATCGATATGGATATCGATATGGATATCGATATGGATATCGATATGGATATCGATATGGATATCGATATGGATATCGATATGGATATCGATATGGATATCGATATGGATATCGATATGGATATCGATATCTATATCGATATGGATATCGATATGGATATCGATATGGATATCGACATGGATATCGATATGGATTTCGATGTGGATTTTGATATGGATAGCGATATGTATATCTAAATGTATATCTATATGGATATCGATACGGATATCGATATGGATATCGATATCTATATCGATATGGATATCGATATGGATATCGATATGGATATCGATATGGATATCGATATGGATATCGATATGGATATCGATATGGATAACGATATGGATATTGATATGGATATCGATATAGATATCGATATGGATATCGATATGGATATCGATATGGATATCGACATGGATGTCGATATGGATATCGATATCTATATCGATATGGATATCGATATTGATATGGATATCAATATGGATATCGACATGGATATCGATATGGATATCGATATCCATATCGATATCCATATCGATATCCATATCGATATCCATATCGATATCCATATCGATATATATATCGATATAGATATCGATATCCATATCGATATCCATGTCGATATCCATATTGATATCCATATCAATATCGATATCCATATCGATATCTATATCGATATCCATATCAATATCCATATCGTTATCCATATCGATATCCATATCGATATCCATATCGATATCCATATCGATATCCATATCGATATCCATATCGATATCCATATCGATATAGATATCGATATCCATATCGATATCCGTATCGATATCCATATAGATATACATTTAGATATACATATCGCTATCCATATCAAAATCCACATCGAAATCCATATCGATATCCATGTCGATATCCATATCGATATCCATATCGATATCCATATCGATATAGATATCGATATCCATATCGATATCCATATCGATATCCATATCGATATCCATATCGATATCCATATCGATATCCATATCGATATCCATATCGATATCCATATCGATATCCATATCGATATCCATATCGATATCCATATCGATATCCATATCGTTATCCATATCGAAATCCATAGCGACATCCGTATCGATATCCATATAGATATACATTTAGATATACATATCGCTATCCATATCAAAATCCACATCGAAATCCATGTCGATATCCATATCGATATCCATATCGATATTAATATCGATATCCATATCGATATCCACATAGATATCCATATCGATTTCCATATCCACATCCATATCCATATCGTTATCCATATCGATATAAATATCGATATCCATATCGATATAAATATCGATATCCATATCGATGTCCATTTCGATATCCATATCGATATCCATATCGATATCTATCCATATCGATATCCATATCGCTATCCATATCGAAATGCACATCGATATCCATATCAATATCCATATCGATATCCATATCAATATCCATATCGATATCCATATCGATATCCATATCGATATCTATATCGATATCCATATCGATATCCATATCGATATCCATATCGATATCCATATCGATATCCATATCGATATCCATATCGATATCCATATCGATATCCATATCGATATCCATATCGATATCAATATCGATATCCATATCGATATCCATATCGATATCCATATCGATATCGATATCCATATCGATATCCTTATCCATATGCACATCGATATCCATATCGATATCCATATCGATATCCATATCGATATCCATATCTTTATCCACATCGATATCCGTATCGATATCCATATAGATATCCATATCGCTATCCATATCGAAATCCACATCGATATCCATATCGAAATCCATATCGTTATCCATATCGATATCCATGTCGTTATCTAAATCGAAATCCATATCGTTAACCATATCGATATCCATATCGATATCCATATCGACATCTATATCGATATCCATATCGATATCCGTATCGATATCCATATTGATATACATATACATATGCATATCGCTATCCATATAAAAA
>JAEIGI010000314.1:0-17763 GCA_018903615.1 Drosophila neocordata | reverse complement strand
GGATGTCGATATGTATATCGATATGGATATCGATATGGATATCGATATGGATATCGCTATGGATATCGATATGGATATCGATATGGATATCGCTATGGATATCGATATGGATATTAATATGGATATCGATGTGGATTTTGATCTGGATAGCGATGTGCTTATCTATATGTATATCTATATAAATATCTTTATGGATATCGATACGGATATCTATATTGATATCGATATGGATAAAGATATGGATATCGATATGGGTATCGATATGGATATCGATATGGATATCGATATGGATATCGATATGGATATCGATATGGATATCGATATGGATAACGATATGGATATCGATATGGATTTCGATGTGAATTTTGATATGGATAGCGATATGCATATCTATATGCATATCTATATGTATATCTATATGGATATCGATACGGATATCGATATGGATATCTATTTGGATATCGATATGGATAATGATATAGATATCGATATGGATATCGATATGGATATGGATATGGATATGGAAATCGATATGGATATCGATATGGATATCGATATGGATATCGATATGGATATCGATGTGGATTTCGGTATGGATAGCGATATGGATATCTATATGGATATCGATATGGAATACGATGTGAATATCGATATGAATATCGATATAGATATCGATATGGATATCGCTATGGATATCGATATGGATATTGATATGGATATCGATGTGGATTTTGATCTGCATAGCGATGTGCATAGCTATATGTATATCTATATAAATATCTTTATGGATATCGATACGGATATCGATATGGAAATGGATCGATAGGGATATTGATATGGATCAATATGGACATCGATATGGATATCGATGTGGATTTCGATATGGATAGCGATATGCATATCTATATGTAAATCTATATGGATATCGATACCGATATCGATATGGGTTTCGATATGTATATCGATATGGAGAACGAAATGGATATCGATATGGATATTGGTTTGGATATCGATATGGATATCGATATGGATATCTATATGGATATCGATATGGATATCGATATGGATATCGATATGGATATCGATATGGATATCGATATGGATATCGATATGGATATCGATATGGATAACGATATGGATATCGATATGGATTTCGATGTGAATTTTGATATGGATAGCGATATGCATATCTATATGCATATCTATATGGATATCGATACGGATATCGATATGGATATCAATTTGGATATCGATATGGATAACGATATAGATATCGATATGGATATCGATATGGATATGGATATCAATATGGAAATCGATATGGATATCGATGTGGATTTCGGTATGGATAGCGATATGGATATCTATATGGATATCGATATGGAAAACGATGTGGATATCGATATGGATATCGATAAGGTTATTGATATAGATATCTCTGTGGATATCGATATGGATATTGATATGGATATCGATGTGGATTTTGATCTGGATAGCGATGTGCATATCTATATGTATATCTATATAAATATCTTTATGGATATCGATACGGATATCGATATGGATGTCGATATGTATATCGATATGGATATCGATATGGATATCGATATGTATATCGATATGGATATCGATATGGATATCAGTATGGATTTCGATGAGGTTTTTGATATGGATAGCGATATGCATATCTATATGGATATCGATACGGATATCGATATGGATTTCGGTATGGATAACGATATGGATATCGATATGGATTTCGCTATGGATAAAGATATGGTATCGATACGGATATCTATATGAATATCGATATGGATAAAGATATGGATATCGATATGGATATCGATATGGAAATCGATATGGATATCGATATGGATATCGATATGAATATCGATATGGATATCGATATGGATATCGATATGGATATGGATCGAGATGGATATCGATAGGGATATTGATATGGATCGATATGGACATCGATATGGATATAGATGTGGATTTCGATATGGATAGCGATATGCATATCTATAAGGATATCGATACCGATATCGTTATGGGTTTCGATATGTATATCGATATGGATAACGATATGGATATCGATATGGATATTGATATGGATATCGATATGGATATCGATATGGATATCGATATGGATATCGATATGGATATCGATATGGATATCGATATGGATATCGATATGGATAACGATATGGATGTCGATATGGATTTCGATATGAATTTTGATATGGATAGCGATATGCATATCTATATGTATATCTATATGGATATCAATACGGATATCGATGTGGATATCTATTTGGATATCGATATGGATAACCATATAGATATCGATATGGATATCGATATGGATATATATATCGATATGAAAATCGATATGGATATCGATATGGATATCGATATGGATATCGATGTGGATTTCGGTATGGATAGCGATATGGATATCTATATGGATATCGCTATGGAAAACGATGTGGATATCGATATGGATATCGATGTGGATTTCGGTATGGATAGCGATATGGATATCTATATGGATATCGATATGGAAAACGATGTGGATATCGATATGGATATCGATATAGATATCGATATGGATATCGCTATGGATATCGATATGGATATTGATGTGGATATCGATGTGGATTTTGATCTGGATAGCGATGTGCATAGCTATATGTATATCTATATAAATATCTTTATGGATATCGATACGGATATCGATATGGATTTCGATATGCTATCGATATGGATATCGATATGCACATCGATATGAATATGGATATCGATATGCATTTCGATTTTGATATCGATATGAATATCGATTTGGATATCATTATGGATCGATATGGTTATTAAAATGGATATCGATATGGATATCAATATGGCTATCGATATGGATATCGATATGGATATCGATATGGATATCGATATGGATATCGATGTGAATTTTGATATGGATACCGATATGCATATCTATATGCATATCTATATTTATATCTAAATGAATATCGATACGGATATCGATATGGGTTTCGATATGTATATCGATATGGATAACGATATGGATATCTATATGGATGTCGATATGGATAACGATATGGATATCGATATGGATATCGATATGGATATCGATATAGATATCGATATGGATATCGATATAGATATCGATATGGATAAAGATACAGATATCGATATGGATATCGATATAGATATCGATATGGATATCGATATACATATCGATATGAATATCGATATGGATAACGATATGGATACTGATATGGATTTCGATTTGGATATCGATGTGTATATGGATATCGATATGGATATCGATGTGAATTTTGATATGGAGAGCGATATGCATATCTATATGTATATCTATATGGATATCTTTATGTATATCTATATGGATATCGATACGGATATCGATATGGATATCGATACGGATATCGATATACATATCGATATGGATATCGATATGCATATCGATATGGATATCGATATACATATCGATATGAATATCGATATGGATAACGATATGGATACTGATATGGATTTCGATTTGGATATCGATGTGTATATGGATATCGATGTGAATTTTGATATGGAGAGCGATATGCATATCTATATGTATATCTATATGGATATCGATACGGATATTTATATGGATATCGATATGGATAAAAATATGGATATCGATATGGATATCGATATGGAAATGGATATGGATATCGATATGGATATTGATATGACTATCGATATAGATATCGATATGGATATCGACATGGATATCGATATGGATATCGATATGGATATGGATCGAGAATGATATCGATAGGGATATTGATATGGATCGATATGGACATCGATATGGATATCGATGTGGATTTCGATATGGATAGCGATATGCATATTTATATGTATATCTATCGATTCCGATATCGATATGGGTTTCGATATGTATATCGATATGGATAACGATATGGATATCGGTATGGATATCGATATGGATATTGATATGGATATCGATATGGATATCGATATGGATATCGATATGGATTTCGATGTGAATTTTGATATGGATAGCGATATGCATATCTATATGCACATCTTTATGCATATCTATATGCCTATATATATGGATATCGATACGGATATCGATATGGATATCGATGTGGATAACGACATAGATATCGATGTGGATATAGATATGGATATCGATAAGGTTATCGATATAGATACCGATATGGATATCGCTATGGATAACGATATGGATATCGATATGGATATCGATATGGATATCGATGTGGATTTTGATCTGGATAGCGATGTGCATATCTATATGGATATCGATACGGATATCGATATGGATTTCGATATGGATAACGATATGGATATCGATATGGATTTCGCTATGGATAACGATATGGATATCGGTACGGATAACGATATGGATATCGATATGGATTCCGCTATGGATAAAGATATGGATATCCGTATCGATATCCATAAAGATATTTATATAGATATGCATATAGATAAGCACATCGCTATCCAGATCAAAATCCACATCGATATCCATATCAATATCCATATCGATATCCATAGCGATATCCATATCGATATATATATCGATAACCTTATCGATATCCATATCGATATCCACATCATTTTCCATATCGATATCCATATAGATATCCATATCGCTATCCATATAGATATCCATATCGCTATCCATACCACATCGATATCCATATCGATATACATATCGATATCCATATCGATTTCCATATCGATATCCATATCCATATCGATATCTATATCGATATCTATATCGTTATCCATATCGATATCCAAATAGGTATCCATATCGATATCCGTATCGATATCCATATAGATATACATATAGATATGTATATAGATATGCATATCGCTATCCATATCAAAATTTACATCGAAATCCATATCGATATCCATATCGTTATCCATATCGATATCCATATCGATATCCATATCGTTATCCATATCGATATCCATATCGATATCCATATTGATATCCATATCGATATCCATATCGATATCCATATCGATATCCATATCGATATCCATATCGATATCCATATCAATATCCATATCGATATCCGTATCGTTATTCATATCGAATCCCATATCGATATCGGTATCGATATCCATATAGATTTACATATAGATCTGCATATCGCTATCCATATCGAAATCCACATCGATATCCATATCGATGTCCATATCGATCCATATCAATATCCCTATCGATATCCATCTCGATCCATATCCATATCGATATCGATATCCATATCGTTATCCATATCGATATACATATCGAAACCCATATCGATATTCATATAGATATAAATATAGATATGCATATCGATATGGATATCGATATGGATATGGATATGTACATCGATATGAATATGGATATCGATATGCATATCGATTTTGATATCGATATGAATGTCGATATAAATATCATTATGGATCTAAATGGATATTAAAATGGATATCGATATGGATATGGAAATCGATATGTATATGGATATCGATATGGATATCGCTATGGATATCGATATGGATATCGATTTGGATATCGATATGCACATCGATATGAATATGAATATTGATATGCATATCGATTTTGATATCGATATGAATATCGATATAAATATCATTATGGATCTAAATGGATATTAAAATGGATATCGATATGGATAACGATATAGATATCGATATGGATATCGATATGGATATGGATATCAATATGGAAATCGATATGGATATCGATGTGGATTTCGGTATGGATAGCGATATGGATATCTATATGGATATCGATATGGAAAACGATGTGGATATCGATATGGATATCGATAAGGTTATTGATATAGATATCTCTGTGGATATCGATATGGATATTGATATGGATATCGATGTGGATTTTGATCTGGATAGCGATGTGCATATCTATATGTATATCTATATAAATATCTTTATGGATATCGATACGGATATCGATATGGATGTCGATATGGATATCGATATGGATATCGATATGGATATCGATGTGGATTTCGGTATGGATAGCGATATGGATATCTATATGGATATCGCTATGGAAAACGATGTGGATATCGATATGGATATCGATGTGGATTTCGGTATGGATAGCGATATGGATATCTATATGGATATCGATATGGAAAACGATGTGGATATCGATATGGATATCGATATAGATATCGATATGGATATCGCTATGGATATCGATATGGATATTGATATGGATATCGATGTGGATTTTGATCTGGATAGCGATGTGCATAGCTATATGTATATCTATATAAATATCTTTATGGATATCGATACGGATATCGATATGGATTTCGATATGCTATCGATATGGATATCGATATGCACATCGATATGAATATGGATATCGATATGCATTTCGATTTTGATATCGATATGAATATCGATATGGATATCATTATGGATCGATATGGTTATTAAAATGGATATCGATATGGATATCAATATGGCTATCGATATGGATATCGATATGGATATCGATATGGATATCGATATGGATATCGATGTGAATTTTGATATGGATACCGATATGCATATCTATATGCATATCTATATTTATATCTAAATGAATATCGATACGGATATCGATATGGGTTTCGATATGTATATCGATATGGATAACGATATGGATATCTATATGGATGTCGATATGGATAACGATATGGATATCGATATGGATATCGATATGGATATCGATATAGATATCGATATGGATATCGATATAGATATCGATATGGATAAAGATACAGATATCGATATGGATATCGATATAGATATCGATATGGATATCGATATACATATCGATATGAATATCGATATGGATAACGATATGGATACTGATATGGATTTCGATTTGGATATCGATGTGTATATGGATATCGATGTGAATTTTGATATGGAGAGCGATATGCATATCTATATGTATATCTATATGGATATCGATACGGATATTTATATGGATATCGATATGGATAAAAATATGGATATCGATATGGATATCGATATGGAAATGGATATGGATATCGATATGGATATTGATATGACTATCGATATAGATATCGATATGGATATCGACATGGATATCGATATGGATATCGATATGGATATGGATCGAGAATGATATCGATAGGGATATTGATATGGATCGATATGGACATCGATATGGATATCGATGTGGATTTCGATATGGATAGCGATATGCATATTTATATGTATATCTATCGATTCCGATATCGATATGGGTTTCGATATGTATATCGATATGGATAACGATATGGATATCGGTATGGATATCGATATGGATATTGATATGGATATCGATATGGATATCGATATGGATATCGATATGGATTTCGATGTGAATTTTGATATGGATAGCGATATGCATATCTATATGCACATCTTTATGCATATCTATATGCCTATCTATATGGATATCGATACGGATATCGATATGGATATCGATGTGGATAACGACATAGATATCGATGTGGATATAGATATGGATATCGATAAGGTTATCGATATAGATACCGATATGGATATCGCTATGGATAACGATATGGATATCGATATGGATATCGATATGGATATCGATGTGGATTTTGATCTGGATAGCGATGTGCATATCTATATGGATATCGATACGGATATCGATATGGATTTCGATATGGATAACGATATGGATATCGATATGGATTTCGCTATGGATAACGATATGGATATCGGTACGGATAACGATATGGATATCGATATGGATTCCGCTATGGATAAAGATATGGATATCCGTATCGATATCCATAAAGATATTTATATAGATATGCATATAGATAAGCACATCGCTATCCAGATCAAAATCCACATCGATATCCATATCAATATCCATATCGATATCCATAGCGATATCCATATCGATATATATATCGATAACCTTATCGATATCCATATCGATATCCGAATCATTTTCCATATCGATATCCATATAGATATCCATATCGCTATCCATATAGATATCCATATCGCTATCCATACCACATCGATATCCATATCGATATACATATCGATATCCATATCGATTTCCATATCGATATCCATATCCATATCGATATCTATATCGATATCTATATCGTTATCCATATCGATATCCAAATAGGTATCCATATCGATATCCGTATCGATATCCATATAGATATACATATAGATATGTATATAGATATGCATATCGCTATCCATATCAAAATTTACATCGAAATCCATATCGATATCCATATCGTTATCCATATCGATATCCATATCGATATCCATATCGTTATCCATATCGATATCCATATCGATATCCATATTGATATCCATATCGATATCCATATCGATATCCATATCGATATCCATATCGATATCCATATCGATATCCATATCAATATCCATATCGATATCCGTATCGTTATTCATATCGAATCCCATATCGATATCGGTATCGATATCCATATAGATTTACATATAGATCTGCATATCGCTATCCATATCGAAATCCACATCGATATCCATATCGATGTCCATATCGATCCATATCAATATCCCTATCGATATCCATCTCGATCCATATCCATATCGATATCGATATCGATATCCATATCGTTATCCATATCGATATACATATCGAAACCCATATCGATATTCATATAGATATAAATATAGATATGCATATCGATATGGATATCGATATGGATATGGATATGTACATCGATATGAATATGGATATCGATATGCATATCGATTTTGATATCGATATGAATATCGATATAAATATCATTATGGATCTAAATGGATATTAAAATGGATATCGATATGGATATGGAAATCGATATGGATATGGATATCGATATGGATATCGCTATGGATATCGATATGGATATCGATTTGGATATCGATATGCACATCGATATGAATATGAATATTGATATGCATATCGATTTTGATATCGATATGAATATCGATATAAATATCATTATGGATCTAAATGGATATTAAAATGGATATCGATATGGATAACGATATGGATATCGATATGGATATCGATATGAATATCCATATGGATATCGATATGGATATCGATATGGATATCGATATGGATATCGATATGGATATCGATATGGATATCGATATGGATATCGATATGGATATCGATATGGATATCGATATGGATTTCGTTGTGAATTTTTATATCGATAGCGATATGCAGATCTATATGCATATCTATATTTATATCAATATGAATATCGATACGTATATCGATATGGATATCTATTTGGATATCGATATGGATAACGATATAGACATCGATATGGATACTGATATGGATTTCGATGTGGATTTTGGTCTGGATAGCAATGTGCATATCTATATGTATATCTATATGGATATCGATACGGATATCTATATGAATATCGATAAAGATATGGATATCGATATGGATATCGATATGGAAATCGATATGGATATCGATATGGATATCGATATGAATATCGATATGGATATCGATATGGATATCGATATGAATATCGATATAGATATGGATCGAGATGGATATCGATAGGGTTATTGATATGGATCGATATGGACATCGATATGGATATCGATGTGGATTTCGATATGGATAGCGATATGCATATCTATATGTAAATCTATATGGATATCGATACCGATATCGATGTGGGTTTCGATATGTATATCGATATGGATAACGATATGGATATCGATATGGATATCGATATGGATATCGATATGGATATCGATATGGATATCGATATGGATATCGATATGGATATCGATATGGATATCGATATGGATATCGATATGGATATCGATATGGATAACGATATGGATATCGATATGGATTTCGATGTGAATTTTGATATGGATAGCGATATGCATATCTATATGGATTTCGATGTGAATTTTGATATGGATAGCGATATGCATATCTATATGCATATCTATATTTATATCTATATGGATATCGATACGGATATCGATATGGATATCTATTTGGATATCGATATGGATAACGATATAGATATCGATATGGATATCGATATGGATATGGATATCGATATAGAAATCGATATGGATATCGATATGGATATCGATATGGATATCGATATGGATATCGATATGGATATCGATATGGATATCGATATGGATATCGATATGGATATCGATATGGATATCGATATGGAAAACGATTAAAATGGATATCGATATGAATATCAATATGGACATCGATATGAATATGAATATGGATATCGATAAGGTTATCGATATAGATATCGATATGGATATCGCTATGGATATCGATATGGATATTGATATGGATGTCGATGTGGATTTTGATCTGGATAGCGATGTGCATATCTATATGTATAACTATATGGATATCGATACGGATATCGATGTGGATATCGGTATGGATAGCGATATGGATATCTATATGGATATCGATATGGATATCGATATGGAAAACGATTAAAATGGATATCGATATGGATATCAATATGGACATCGATATGAATATGAATATGGATATCGATAAGGTTATCGATATAGATATCGATATGGATAACGATATAGATATCGATATGGATATCGATATGGATATCGATATGGATATCGATATGGATATCGATATGGATATCGATATGGATATCGATATGGATATCGATATGGATATCGATATGGATATCGATATGGATATCGATATGGATTTCGATGTGAATTTTGATATGGATAGCGATATGCATATCTATATGCATATCTATATTGATTTCGATGTGAATTTTGATATGGATAGCGATATGCATATCTATATGCATATCTATATGTATATCTATATGGATATCGATACGGATATCGATATGGATATCTATTTGGATATCGATATGGATAACGATATAGATATCGATATGGATATCGATATGGATATCGATATGGATATGGATATCGATATAGAAATCGATATGGATATCGATATGGATATCGATATGGATATCGATATGGATATCGATATGGATATCGATATGGATATCGATATGGATATCGATATGGATATCGATATGGATATCGATATGGATATCGATATGGATATCGATGTGGATATCGGTATGGATAGCGATATGGATATCTATATGGATATCGATATGGATATCGATATGGAAAACGATTAAAATGGATATCGATATGGATATCAATATGGACATCGATATGAATATGAATATGGATATCGATAAGGTTATCGATATAGATATCGATATGGATATCGCTATGGATATCGATATGGATATTGATATGGATGTCGATGTGGATTTTGATCTGGATAGCGATGTGCATATCTATATGTATAACTATATGGATATCGATACGGATATCTATATGGATATCGATGTGGATATCGGTATGGATAGCGATATGGATATCTATATGGATATCGATATGGATATCGATATGGAAAACGATTAAAATGGATATCGATATGGATATCAATATGGACATCGATATGAATATGAATATGGATATAGATAAGGTTATCGATATAGATATCGATATGGATAACGATATAGATATCGATATGGATATCGATATGGATATGGATATCGCTATAGAAATCGATATGGATATCGATATGGATATCGATATGGATATCGATATGGATATCGATATGGATATCGATATGGATATCGATATGGATATCGATATGGATATCGATATGGATATCGATATGGATATCGATATGGATATCGATATGGATATCGATATGGATATCGATATGGATATCGATATGGATATCGATATGGATATCGATGTGGATATCGGTATGGATAGCGATATGGATATCTATATGGATATCGATATGGATATCGATATGGAAAACGATTAAAATGGATATCGATATGGATATCAATATGGACATCGATATGAATATGAATATGGATATCGATAAGGTTATCGATATAGATATCGATATGGATATCGCTATGGATATCGATATGGATATTGATATGGATGTCGATGTGTATTTTGATCTGGATAGCGATGTGCATATCTATATGTATAACTATATGGATATCGATACGGATATCGATATGGATGTCGATATGTATATCGATATGGATATCGATATGGATATCGATACGGATATCGATATGGATATCTATTTGGATATCGATGTGGATAACGATATAGATATCGATATGGATATCGATATAGATATGGATATCGATATGAAAATCGATGTGGATATCGATATGGATATCGATATGGATATCGACATGGATATCGATGTGGATTTCGTTATGGATAGCGATATGGATATCTATATGGATATCGATATGGATATCGGTATGGAAAACGATGTGGATATCGATATGGATATCGATAAGGTTATCGATATAGATATCGATATGGATATCGCTATGGATATCGATATGGATATTGATATGGATATCGATGTGGATTTTGATCTGGATAGCGATGTGCACATCTATATGTATATCTATATAAATATCTTTATGGATATCGATACGGATATCGATATGGATGTGGATATGTATATCGATATGGATATCGATATGGATATCGATATGTATATCGATATGGATATCGATATGGATATCGATATGGATATCGATATGGATATCGATATGGATATCAGTATGGATTTCGATGACGTTTTTGATTTGGATAGCGATATGCATATCTATATGGATATCGATACGGATATCGGTATGGAAAACGATGTGGATATCGATATGGATATCGATAAGGTTATCGATATAGATATCGATATGGATATCGCTATGGATATCGATATGGATATTGATATGGATATCGATGTGGATTTTGATCTGGATAGCGATGTGCACATCTATATGTATATCTATATAAATATCTTTATGGATATCGATACGGATATCGATATGGATGTCGATATGTATATCGATATGGATTTCGATATGGATAACGATATGGATATCGATATGGATTTCGCTATGGATAAAGATATGGATATCGATACGGATATCGATATGGATTTCGATATGATATCGATATGGATATCGGTATGGATATCGATATGGACATCGATATGGATATCGATATGAATATCGATATGGATATCATTATGGATCGATATGGATATTAAAATGGATATCGATATGGATATCAATATGGACATCGATATGGATATCGATATGGATATCGATATGCATATCGATATCCAATATCGATATGCATATCGATATCCATATCGACATCCATATCGATATCCATAGTAGAGGTGTCAAACTATCGATGGCACTATCGTCACCATCGATGGTAGGGCACTATCCAGCAACTGAACTATCGATGGTTCAAAGTCGCGATAGTGGACGATAGTATCGTCAAAAGATCGATTTACACATCACCAAGCATCGCGCTTTTTTAATTTGTGGCGTCGCTTTTTTTATTTGTGGCAGCAGTGTACAAATATTAAAAAGTGTAAAGTTGTAAAGTATTTAAAATAACAATTCGTAAAACTAAATAAATCTTGTTTGCAAAATGTAAAAATATTGTAAAACTTTTTAAGAAAAGTTCAATTGCGAACGAAAAATTGAAACAAGTTCAAGAAAATTTTGCATATACCTTATTGCAAGAAACCCCAACAAGGTGGAATAGCTTCCACGACATGATTGAGAGAGTTTTATTAACCCATGAAGCCATTGCCAGTGTGCTATTATCAACAACATATGCACCATTACCATTCACTGCAGAGGAAATCAACGTGTTGAAAGATATTGACAAAATATTAGCATTATTTGAGAACGTGTCCGAAAAAGTTTCTGGTGGCAAATACGTTACAGTGTCATTAATAATACCTTCGGCATATGGACTATATCGGCAAATTGTAAATCTTTCATCTCGATATCTATATAGATATACATATAGACATGCATATAGATATGCATATCGCTATCCATATCAAAATTTACATCGAAATCCATATCGATATCCATATCGTTATACATATCGATATCCATATCGATATCAATATCGATATCCATATCGATATCCATATCGATATCCATATCGATATGGATATCGATATGGATTTCGCTATGGATAAAGATATAGATATCGATACGGATATCGATATGGATTACGATATGATATCGATATGGATATCGCTATGGATATCGATATTTATATCGATATATCACATCGATATATGCACATCGATATGAATATGAATATTGATATGCATATCGATATCCATATCGATATCGATATGAATATCGATATAAATATCGATATGTATCTAAATGGATATCCAAAGGATATCGATATGGATATCGATATGGATATCGACATAAATATCGATATGGATATCGATTTGGATATCGATATGGATATCGAATATGGATATCCGATATGGATATCGATATGGATATCGATATGGATGATGGATATGCATATGGATATCGACATGGATATCGATGTGAATTTTGATATGGATAGCGATATGCATATCTATATGTATATCTATATGGATATCAATACGGATATCTACATGGATATCGATATGGATAAAGATATGGATATCGATATGGATATCGATATGGATATCGATATGGATATGAATATGGATCGAGATGGACATCGATAGGGATATTGATATGGATCGATATGGACATCGATATGGATATCGATGTGGATTTCGATATGGATAGCGATATGCATATCTATATGTATATCTATATGGATATCGATACGGATATCGATATTTGTTTCGATATGTAGATCGATATGGATAACGATATGGATATCGATATGGATATCGATATGAATATCGATATGGATATCGATATGGATATCGATATGGATATAGATATGGATTTCGATGTGAATTTTTATATGGATAGCGATATGCAGATCTATATGCATATCTATATTTATATCTATATGAATATCGATACGGTTATCGATATACATATCGATATGAATATCGATATGGATACTGATATGGATTTCGATGTGGATTTTGGTCTGGATAGCAATGTGCATATCTATATGTATATTTATATGGATTTCGATACGGATATCTATATGAATATCGATATGGATAAAGATATGGATATCGATATGGATATCGATATGGAAATCGATATGGATATCGATATGGATATCGATATGAATATCGATATGGATAGCGATATGGATATCGATATGGATATGGATCTAGATGGATATCGATAGGGATATTGATATGGATCGATATGGACATCGATATGGATATCGATGTGGATATCGATATGGATAGCGATATGCATATCTATATGGATAGCGATATGCATATCTATATGTAAATCTATATGGATATCGATACCGATATCGATGTGGGTTTCGATATGTATATCGATATGGATAACGATATGGATATCGATATGGATATTGATATGGATATCGATATGGATATTGATATGGATATCGATATGGATATCGATATGGATATCGATATGGATATCGATATGGATATCGATATGGATATCGATATGGATATCGATATGGATAACGATATGGATATCGATATGGATTTTGATGTGAATTTTGATATGGATAGCGATATGCATATCTATATGCATATCTATATGTATATCTATATGGATATCCATACGGATATCGATATGGATATCTATTTGGATATTGATATGGATAACGATATAGATATCGATATGGATATCGATATGGATATGGATATCGATATAGAAATCGATATGGATATCGATATGGATATCGATATGGATATCGATATGGATATCGATATGGATATCGATATGGATATCGATATGGATATCGATATAAATATCGATATGGATATCGATTTGGATATCGATATGGATATCGATATGGGTATCAATATGGATATCGATTTGGATATCGATATGGATATCGATATGGATTTCGATGTGGAAGTCGATGTGTATATGGATATCGACATGGATATCGATGTGAATTTTGATATGGATGGCGATATGCATATCTATATGTATATCTATATGGATATCGATATGGATATGAATATGGATCGAGATGGACATCGATAGGGATATTGATATGGATCGATATGGACATCGATATGGATATCGATGTGGATTTCGATATGGATAGCGATATGCATATCTATATGGATATCGATACGGATATCGACATGGGTTTCGATATGTATATCGATATGGATAACGATATGGATATCGATATGGATATCGATATGAATATCCATATGGATATCGATATGGATATCGATATGGATATCGATATGGATATCGATATGGATTTCGATGTGAATTTTTATATGGATAGCGATATGCAGATCTATATGCATATCTATATTTATATCTATATGAATATCGATACGTATATCGATATACATATCGATATGAATATCGATATGGATACTGATATGGATTTCGATGTGGATTTTGGTCTGGATAGCAATGTGCATATCTATATGTATATCTATATGGATATCGATACGGATATCTATATGAATATCGATAAAGATATGGATATCGATATGGATATCGATATGGAAATCGATATGGATATCGATATGGATATCGATATGAATATCGATATGGATATCGATATGGATATCGATATGGATATCGATATGGATATGGATCGAGATGGATATCGATAGGGATATTGATATGGATCGATATCGACATCAAAATGGATATCGATATGGATTTCGATATGGATAGCGATATGCATATCTATATGTAAATCTATATGGATATCGATACCGATATCGATGTGGGTTTCGATATGTATATCGATATGGATAACGATATGGATATCGATATGGATATCGATATGGATATCGATATGGATATCGATATGGATATCGATATGGATATCGATATGGATATCGATATGGATATCGATATGGATATCGATATGGATATCGATATGGATATCGATATGGATAACGATATGGATATCGATATGGATAACGATATGGATATCGATATGGATTTCGATGGGAATTTTGATATGGATGGCGATATGCATATCTATTTGCATATCTATATGGATTTCGATGTGAATTTTGATATGGATAGCGATATGCATATCTATATGTATATCTATATGGATATCGATACGGATATCGATATGGATATCTATTTGGATATCGATATGGATAACGATATAGATATCGATATGGATATCGATATGTATATGGATATCGATATAGAAATCGACATGGATATCGATATGGATATCGATATGGATATCGATATGAATATCGATATGGATATCGATATGGATATCGATATGGATATCGATGTGGATATCGGTATGGATAGCGATATGGATATCTATATGGATATCGATATGGATATCGATATGGAAAACGATGTGGATATCGATATGGATATCGATAAGGTTATCTATATAGATATCGATATGGATATCGCTATGGATATCGATATGGATATTGATATGGATATCGATGTGGATTTTGATCTGGATAGCGATGTGCATATCTATATGTATAACTATATAAATATCTTTATGGATATCGATACGGAT
>JAEIGI010000330.1:0-15293 GCA_018903615.1 Drosophila neocordata | reverse complement strand
GCTCGACATCCCACTACCTATAAAGGCTTTGTGCCATACTTTCAAAAAATCGCCCATATATGTTCAAAGCTACCATATATAATGCATAAAATCATATCGACGGGGGGTTCTTAATTGTCAAAATACCATAATAATTCACCATGCTCGACATCACATCATCACATATAAAGATTTTTTGCCACGCTTTCTCGAAATCGCCCAAATATTTGGAAGGTACCAATCAAAAAAATTTTTTTTTGTATTTTTAATGAAGCAAGCAAGTGTCCTTGCCGATCTATAAATTACTATAGAATTACTTAAATTCTCCATACAAGTCTCAGCAGCGAACGCATGCTGTCTCCCTCACTCCTACCACGCAATGTCGCATTGGTATTTCAGTACAAATTTTAAATTGATATTTCTCCCACATTTATTGCCCGATTTCGACGAAATTTGGTCAGCTAATACCTCTTGGCCATACTAATATGTGTGCTAAATAAGCACATCCACTACTATAAACTTGTGCCATACTTCAAAAGCCATATATGTTAAACACCATAGTATAATGCGATAAAATCTTTATATGACTCCGAGTGCTACTTGATTGTCCAAATTGAAGCAGTGGAAGTAAGTGACCATGTCTCCACATCGACTGGGAGACATGTCTCAATCGACTCGGCTGTTGATGCTGATCAAGTATATATATACTTTATGGGGTCGTAAATGCTTCCTTCTTGGCATTACATACAATTTAGCGACTTTTATATACCCTTTTAACCAATGGGTACAGGGTAAAAAATTACCTTAAGGCTTCATAATAATAATTAAATAAATAGATATTCCCGATATATAATGGATAAAATCATATGACTTTGGGAAATGTATTCAATTTTTATATAATATACCATGCTCGACATCCCACTACCTATAAAGGCTTTGTGCCATACTTTCTCAAAATCGCCCATATATGTTCAAAGCTACCATATGATATAATGCATAAAATCTTATGACTCCGAGATGTGTACTTGATTGTCAAAATACCATAATAATACACCATGCTCGACATCCCATCATCACATATAAAGATTTTTGCCACGCTTTCTCGAAATCGCCCAAATATGTTCGAAGGTACCAATCAAAAACAATTTTCATATGTATTTTTAATGAAGCAAGCAAGTCGTCCTTGCCGATCTATAAATTACTATAGAATTACTTAAATTCTCCATACAAGTCTCAGCAGCGAACGCATGCTGTCTCCCTCACTCCTACCACGCAATGTCGCATTGGTATTTCAGTACAAATTTTAAATTGATATTTCTCCCACATTTATTGCCCGATTCGACAAATTTTTTCGACGAAATTTGGTCAGCTAATACCTCTTGGCCATACTAATATGTGTGCTAAATAAGAATGCGATATCTTTAATACAACTTCAGTTATTTGTTTTTCCAAATTGAAGGAGTGGAAGTGAGAGACATGTCTCAATCGACTGGGAGACATGTCTCAATCGACTCGGCTGTTGATGCTGATCAAGTATATATATACTTTATGGGGTCGTAAATGCTTCCTTCTTGGCATTACATACAATTTAGCGACTTTTATATACCCTTTTAACCAATGGGTACAGGGTAAAAAATTACCTTAAGGCTTCATAATAATAATTAAATAAATAGATATTCCCGATATATAATGGATAAAATCATATGACTTTGGGAAATGTATTCAATTTTTATATAATATACCATGCTCGACATCCCACTACCTATAAAGGCTTTGTGCCATACTTTCTCAAAATCGCCCATATATGTTCAAAGCTACCATATGATATAATGCATAAAATCTTATGACTCCGAGATGTGTACTTGATTGTCAAAATACCATAATAATACACCATGCTCGACATCCCATCATCACATATAAAGATTTTTTGCCACGCTTTCTCGAAATCGCCCAAATATGTTCGAAGGTACCAATCAAAAACAATTTTCATATGTATTTTTAATGAAGCAAGCAAGTCGTCCTTGCCGATCTATAAATTACTATAGAATTACTTAAATTCTCCATACAAGTCTCAGCAGCGAACGCATGCTGTCTCCCTCACTCCTACCACGCAATGTCGCATTGGTATTTCAGTACAAATTTTAAATTGATATTTCTCCCACATTTATTGCCCGATTTCGACGAAATTTGGTCAGCTAATACCTCTTGGCCATACTAATATGTGTGCTAAAAAGCTCGACATCCCACTACCTATAAAGGCTTTGTGCCATACTTTCTCAAAATCGCCCATATATGTTCAAAGCTACCATATGATATAATGCATAAAATCATATGACTCCGAGATGCGTACTTGACTGTCAAAATACCATAATAATTTACCATGCTCGACATCACATCATCACATATAAAGATTTTTTGCCACGCTTTCTCGAAATCGCCCATATATGTTCGCATGCTGTCTCCCTCACTCCTACCACGCAATGTCGCATTGGTATTTCAGTACAAATTTTAAATTGATATTTCTCCCACATTTATTGCCCGATTTCGACGAAATTTGGTCAGCTAATACCTCTTGGCCATACTAATATGTGTGCTAAATAAGAATGCGATATCTTTAATACAACTTCAGTTATTTGTTTTTCCAAATTGAAGGAGTGGAAGTGAGAGACATGTCTCAATCGACTGGGAGACATGTCTCAATCGACTCGGCTGTTGATGCTGATCAAGTATATATATACTTTATGGGGTCGTAAATGCTTCCTTCTTGGCATTACATACAATTTAGCGACTTTTATATACCCTTTTAACCAATGGGTACAGGGTAAAAAATTACCTTAAGGCTTCATAATAATAATTAAATAAATAGATATTCCCGATATATAATGGATAAAATCATATGACTTTGGGAAATGTATTCAATTTTTATATAATATACCATGCTCGACATCCCACTACCTATAAAGGCTTTGTGCCATACTTTCTCAAAATCGCCCATATATGTTCAAAGCTACCATATGATATAATGCATAAAATCTTATGACTCCGAGATGTGTACTTGATTGTCAAAATACCATAATAATACACCATGCTCGACATCCCATCATCACATATAAAGATTTTTTGCCACGCTTTCTCGAAATCGCCCAAATATGTTCGAAGGTACCAATCAAAAACAATTTTCATATGTATTTTTAATGAAGCAAGCAAGTCGTCCTTGCCGATCTATAAATTACTATAGAATTACTTAAATTCTCCATACAAGTCTCAGCAGCGAACGCATGCTGTCTCCCTCACTCCTACCACGCAATGTCGCATTGGTATTTCAGTACAAATTTTAAATTGATATTTCTCCCACATTTATTGCCCGATTTCGACGAAATTTGGTCAGCTAATACCTCTTGGCCATACTAATATGTGTGCTAAAAAGCTCGACATCCCACTACCTATAAAGGCTTTGTGCCATACTTTCTCAAAATCGCCCATATATGTTCAAAGCTACCATATGATATAATGCATAAAATCATATGACTCCGAGATGCGTACTTGATTGTCAAAATACCATAATAATTCACCATGCTCGACATCACATCATCACATATAAAGATTTTTTTGCCACGCTTTCTCGAAATCGCCCATATATGTTCGCATGCTGTCTCCCTCACTCCTACCACGCAATGTCGCATTGGTATTTCAGTACAAATTTTAAATTGATATTTCTCCCACATTTATTGCCCGATTTCGACGAAATTTGGTCAGCTAATACCTCTTGGCCATACTAATATGTGTGCTAAATAAGAATGCGATATCTTTAATACAACTTCAGTTATTTGTTTTTCCAAATTGAAGGAGTGGAAGTGAGAGACATGTCTCAATCGACTGGGAGACATGTCTCAATCGACTCGGCTGTTGATGCTGATCAAGTATATATATACTTTATGGGGTCGTAAATGCTTCCTTCTTGGCATTACATACAATTTAGCGACTTTTATATACCCTTTTAACCAATGGGTACAGGGTAAAAAATTACCTTAAGGCTTCATAATAATAATTAAATAAATAGATATTCATCCCATAAATAAAATCATATAAATTTTGGAAATGTATTCAATTTTTATATAATATACCATGCTCACATCCCACGACCTATAAAGGCTTTGTCTTTCTCAAAATCGCCCATATATATATATTCAAAGATAAAATCAATCAAAAACAATTTTCATATGTATTTTTAATGAAGCAAGCAAGTCGTCCTTGCCGATCTATAAATTACTATAGAATTACTTAAATTCTCCATACAAGTCTCAGCAGCGAACGCATGCTGTCTCCCTCACTCCTACCACGCAATGTCGCATTGGTATTTCAGTACAAATTTTAAATTGATATTTCCCCCACATTTATTGCCCGATTTCGACGAAATTTGGTCAGCTAATACCTCTTGGCCATACTAATATGTGTGCTAAAAAGCTCGACATCCCACTACCTATAAAGGCTTTGTGCCATACTTTCTCAAAATCGCCCATATATGTTCAAAGCTACCATATGATATAATGCATAAAATCATATGACTCCGAGATGCGTACTTGACTGTCAAAATACCATAATAATTTACCATGCTCGACATCACATCATCACATATAAAGATTTTTTGCCACGCTTTCTCGAAATCGCCCATATATGTTCGCATGCTGTCTCCCTCCCTCACTCCTACCACGCAATGTCGCATTGGTATTTCAGTACAAATTTTAAATTGATATTTCTCCCACATTTATTGCCCGATTTCGACGAAATTTGGTCAGCTAATACCTCTTGGCCATACTAATATGTGTGCTAAATAAGAATGCGATATCTTTAATACAACTTCAGTTATTTGTTTTTCCAAATTGAAGGAGTGGAAGTGAGAGACATGTCTCAATCGACTGGGAGACATGTCTCAATCGACTCGGCTGTTGATGCTGATCAAGTATATATATACTTTATGGGGTCGTAAATGCTTCCTTCTTGGCATTACATACAATTTAGCGACTTTTATATACCCTTTTAACCAATGGGTACAGGGTAAAAAATTACCTTAAGGCTTCATAATAATAATTAAATAAATAGATATTCCCGATATATAATGGATAAAATCATATGACTTTGGGAAATGTATTCAATTTTTATATAATATACCATGCTCGACATCCCACTACCTATAAAGGCTTTGTGCCATACTTTCTCAAAATCGCCCATATATGTTCAAAGCTACCATATGATATAATGCATAAAATCATATGACTCCGAGATGTGTACTTGATTGTCAAAATACCATAATAATACACCATGCTCGACATCCCATCATCACATATAAAGATTTTTTGCCACGCTTTCTCGAAATCGCCCAAATATGTTCGAAGGTACCAATCAAAAACAATTTTCATATGTATTTTTAATGAAGCAAGCAAGTCGTCCTTGCCGATCTATAAATTACTATAGAATTACTTAAATTCTCCATACAAGTCTCAGCAGCGAACGCATGCTGTCTCCCTCACTCCTACCACGCAATGTCGCATTGGTATTTCAGTACAAATTTTAAATTGATATTTCTCCCACATTTATTGCCCGATTTCGACGAAATTTGGTCAGCTAATACCTCTTGGCCATACTAATATGTGTGCTAAATAAGAATGCGATATCTTTAATACAACTTCAGTTATTTGTTTTTCCAAATTGAAGGAGTGGAAGTGAGAGACATGTCTCAATCGACTGGGAGACATGTCTCAATCGACTCGGCTGTTGATGCTGATCAAGTATATAATTTTTTTTTGGGTTTTGAATGCCATGCTTCCCTCTTGGCATTACATACAATTTAGCGACTTTTATATACCCTTTTAACCAATGGGTACAGGGTAAAAAATTACCTTAAGGCTTCATAATAATAATTAAATAAATAGATATTCCCGATATATAATGGATAAAATCATATGACTTTGGGAAATGTATTCAATTTTTATATAATATACCATGCTCGACATCCCACTACCTATAAAGGCTTTGTGCCATACTTCTCAAAATCGACCATATATGTTCAAAACTACCATATGATAAAATGCAAAAAATTTTATGACTCCGAGATGTGTACTTGATTGTCAAAATACCATACATAATACACCATGCTCGACATCACATCATCACATATAAAGATTTTTTGCCACGCTTTCTCGAAATCGCCCAAATATGTTCGAAGGTACCAATCAAAAACAATTTTCATATGTATTTTTAATGAAGCAAGCAAGTCGTCCTTGCCGATCTATAAATTACTATAGAATTACTTAAATTCTCCATACAAGTCTCAGCAGCGAACGCATGCTGTCTCCCTCACTCCTACCACGCAATGTCGCATTGGTATTTCAGTACAAATTTTAAATTGATATTTCTCCCACATTTATTGCCCGATTTCGACGAAATTTGGTCAGCTAATACCTCTTGGCCATACTAATATGTGTGCTAAATAAGAATGCGATATCTTTAATACAACTTCAGTTATTTGTTTTTCCAAATTGAAGGAGTGGAAGTGAGAGACATGTCTCAATCGACTGGGAGACATATCTCAATCGACTCGGCTGTTGATGCTGATCAAGTATATATATACTTTATGGGGTCGGAAATGCTTCCTTCTCGGCATTACATACAATTTAGCGACTTTTATATACCCTTTTAACCAATGGGTACAGGGTAAAAAATTACCTTAAGGCTTCATAATAATAATTAAATAAATAGATATTCCCGATATATAATGGATAAAATCATATGACTTTGGGAAATGTATTCAATTTTTATATAATATACCATGCTCGACATCCCACTACCTATAAAGGCTTTGTGCCATACTTTCTCAAAATCGCCCATATATGTTCAAAGCTACCATATGATATAATGCATAAAATCATATGACTCCGAGATGCGTACTTGATTGTCAAAATACCATAATAAATTACACCATGCTCGACATCACATCATCACATATAAAGATTTTTTGCCACGCTTTCTCGAAATCGCCCATATATGTTCGCATGCTGTCTCCCTCACTCCTACCACGCAATGTCGCATTGGTATTTCAGTACAAATTTTAAATTGATATTTCTCCCACATTTATTGCCCGATTTCGACGAAATTTGGTCAGCTAATACCTCTTGGCCATACTAATATGTGTGCTAAATAAGAATGCGATATCTTTAATACAACTTCAGTTATTTGTTTTTCCAAATTGAAGGAGTGGAAGTGAGAGACATGTCTCAATCGACTGGGAGACATGTCTCAATCGACTCGGCTGTTGATGCTGATCAAGTATATATATACTTTATGGGGTCGTAAATGCTTCCTTCTTGGCATTACATACAATTTAGCGACTTTTATATACCCTTTTAACCAATGGGTACAGGGTAAAAAATTACCTTAAGGCTTCATAATAATAATTAAATAAATAGATATTCCCGATATATAATGGATAAAATCATATGACTTTGGGAAATGTATTCAATTTTTATATAATATACCATGCTCGACATCCCACTACCTATAAAGGCTTTGTGCCATACTTTCTCAAAATCGCCCATATATGTTCAAAGCTACCATATGATATAATGCATAAAATCTTATGACTCCGAGATGTGTACTTGATTGTCAAAATACCATAATAATACACCATGCTCGACATCCCATCATCACATATAAAGATTTTTTGCCACGCTTTCTCGAAATCGCCCAAATATGTTCGAAGGTACCAATCAAAAACAATTTTCATATGTATTTTTAATGAAGCAAGCAAGTCGTCCTTGCCGATCTATAAATTACTATAGAATTACTTAAATTCTCCATACAAGTCTCAGCAGCGAACGCATGCTGTCTCCCTCACTCCTACCACGCAATGTCGCATTGGTATTTCAGTACAAATTTTAAATTGATATTTCTCCCACATTTATTGCCCGATTTCGACGAAATTTGGTCAGCTAATACCTCTTGGCCATACTAATATGTGTGCTAAAAAGCTCGACATCCCACTACCTATAAAGGCTTTGTGCCATACTTTCTCAAAATCGCCCATATATGTTCAAAGCTACCATATGATATAATGCATAAAATCATATGACTCCGAGATGCGTACTTGACTGTCAAAATACCATAATAATTTACCATGCTCGACATCACATCATCACATATAAAGATTTTTTGCCACGCTTTCTCGAAATCGCCCATATATGTTCGCATGCTGTCTCCCTCACTCCTACCACGCAATGTCGCATTGGTATTTCAGTACAAATTTTAAATTGATATTTCTCCCACATTTATTGCCCGATTTCGACGAAATTTGGTCAGCTAATACCTCTTGGCCATACTAATATGTGTGCTAAATAAGAATGCGATATCTTTAATACAACTTCAGTTATTTGTTTTTCCAAATTGAAGGAGTGGAAGTGAGAGACATGTCTCAATCGACTGGGAGACATGTCTCAATCGACTCGGCTGTTGATGCTGATCAAGTATATATATACTTTATGGGGTCGTAAATGCTTCCTTCTTGGCATTACATACAATTTAGCGACTTTTATATACCCTTTTAACCAATGGGTACAGGGTAAAAAATTACCTTAAGGCTTCATAATAATAATTAAATAAATAGATATTCCCGATATATAATGGATAAAATCATATGACTTTGGGAAATGTATTCAATTTTTATATAATATACCATGCTCGACATCCCACTACCTATAAAGGCTTTGTGCCATACTTTCTCAAAATCGCCCATATATGTTCAAAGCTACCATATGATATAATGCATAAAATCTTATGACTCCGAGATGTGTACTTGATTGTCAAAATACCATAATAATACACCATGCTCGACATCCCATCATCACATATAAAGATTTTTTGCCACGCTTTCTCGAAATCGCCCAAATATGTTCGAAGGTACCAATCAAAAACAATTTTCATATGTATTTTTAATGAAGCAAGCAAGTCGTCCTTGCCGATCTATAAATTACTATAGAATTACTTAAATTCTCCATACAAGTCTCAGCAGCGAACGCATGCTGTCTCCCTCACTCCTACCACGCAATGTCGCATTGGTATTTCAGTACAAATTTTAAATTGATATTTCTCCCACATTTATTGCCCGATTTCGACGAAATTTGGTCAGCTAATACCTCTTGGCCATACTAATATGTGTGCTAAATAAGAATGCGATATCTTTAATACAACTTCAGTTATTTGTTTTTCCAAATTGAAGGAGTGGAAGTGAGAGACATGTCTCAATCGACTGGGAGACATATCTCAATCGACTCGGCTGTTGATGCTGATCAAGTATATATATACTTTATGGGGTCGGAAATGCTTCCTTCTCGGCATTACATACAATTTAGCGACTTTTATATACCCTTTTAACCAATGGGTACAGGGTAAAAAATTACCTTAAGGCTTCATAATAATAATTAAATAAATAGATATTCCCGATATATAATGGATAAAATCATATGACTTTGGGAAATGTATTCAATTTTTATATAATATACCATGCTCGACATCCCACTACCTATAAAGGCTTTGTGCCATACTTTCTCAAAATCGCCCATATATGTTCAAAGCTACCATATGATATAATGCATAAAATCATATGACTCCGAGATGCGTACTTGACTGTCAAAATACCATAATAATTTACCATGCTCGACATCACATCATCACATATAAAGATTTTTTGCCACGCTTTCTCGAAATCGCCCATATATGTTCGCATGCTGTCTCCCTCACTCCTACCACGCAATGTCGCATTGGTATTTCAGTACAAATTTTAAATTGATATTTCTCCCACATTTATTGCCCGATTTCGACGAAATTTGGTCAGCTAATACCTCTTGGCCATACTAATATGTGTGCTAAATAAGAATGCGATATCTTTAATACAACTTCAGTTATTTGTTTTTCCAAATTGAAGGAGTGGAAGTGAGAGACATGTCTCAATCGACTGGGAGACATATCTCAATCGACTCGGCTGTTGATGCTGATCAAGTATATATATACTTTATGGGGTTGTAAATGCTTCCTTCTTGGCATTACATACAATTTAGCGACTTTTATATACCCTTTTAACCTATGGGTACAGGGTAAAAAATTACCTTAAGGCTTCATAATAATAATTAAATAAATAGATATTCCCGATATATAATGGATAAAATCATATGACTTTGGGAAATGTATTCAATTTTTATATAATATACCATGCTCGACATCCCACTACCTATAAAGGCTTTGTGCCATACTTTCTCAAAATCGCCCATATATGTTCAAAGCTACCATATGATATAATGCATAAAATCTTATGACTCCGAGATGTGTACTTGATTGTCAAAATACCATAATAATACACCATGCTCGACATCCCATCATCACATATAAAGATTTTTTGCCACGCTTTCTCGAAATCGCCCAAATATGTTCGAAGGTACCAATCAAAAACAATTTTCATATGTATTTTTAATGAAGCAAGCAAGTCGTCCTTGCCGATCTATAAATTACTATAGAATTACTTAAATTCTCCATACAAGTCTCAGCAGCGAACGCATGCTGTCTCCCTCACTCCTACCACGCAATGTCGCATTGGTATTTCAGTACAAATTTTAAATTGATATTTCTCCCACATTTATTGCCCGATTTCGACGAAATTTGGTCAGCTAATACCTCTTGGCCATACTAATATGTGTGCTAAATAAGAATGCGATATCTTTAATACAACTTCAGTTATTTGTTTTTCCAAATTGAAGGAGTGGAAGTGAGAGACATGTCTCAATCGACTGGGAGACATGTCTCAATCGACTCGGCTGTTGATGCTGATCAAGTATATATATACTTTATGGGGTCGTAAATGCTTCCTTCTTGGCATTACATACAATTTAGCGACTTTTATATACCCTTTTAACCAATGGGTACAGGGTAAAAAATTACCTTAAGGCTTCATAATAATAATTAAATAAATAGATATTCCCGATATATAATGGATAAAATCATATGACTTTGGGAAATGTATTCAATTTTTATATAATATACCATGCTCGACATCCCACTACCTATAAAGGCTTTGTGCCATACTTTCTCAAAATCGCCCATATATGTTCAAAGCTACCATATGATATAATGCATAAAATCTTATGACTCCGAGATGTGTACTTGATTGTCAAAATACCATAATAATACACCATGCTCGACATCCCATCATCACATATAAAGATTTTTTGCCACGCTTTCTCGAAATCGCCCAAATATGTTCGAAGGTACCAATCAAAAACAATTTTCATATGTATTTTTAATGAAGCAAGCAAGTCGTCCTTGCCGATCTATAAATTACTATAGAATTACTTAAATTCTCCATACAAGTCTCAGCAGCGAACGCATGCTGTCTCCCTCACTCCTACCACGCAATGTCGCATTGGTATTTCAGTACAAATTTTAAATTGATATTTCTCCCACATTTATTGCCCGATTTCGACGAAATTTGGTCAGCTAATACCTCTTAGACATACTAATATGTGTGCTAAAAAGCTCGACATCCCACTACCTATAAAGGCTTTGTGCCATACTTTCTCAAAATCGCCCATATATGTTCAAAGCTACCATATGATATAATGCATAAAATCATATGACTCCGAGATGCGTACTTGACTGTCAAAATACCATAATAATTTACCATGCTCGACATCACATCATCACATATAAAGATTTTTTGCCACGCTTTCTCGAAATCGCCCATATATGTTCGCATGCTGTCTCCCTCACTCCTACCACGCAATGTCGCATTGGTATTTCAGTACAAATTTTAAATTGATATTTCTCCCACATTTATTGCCCGATTTCGACGAAATTTGGTCAGCTAATACCTCTTGGCCATACTAATATGTGTGCTAAATAAGAATGCGATATCTTTAATACAACTTCAGTTATTTGTTTTTCCAAATTGAAGGAGTGGAAGTGAGAGACATGTCTCAATCGACTGGGAGACATATCTCAATCGACTCGGCTGTTGATGCTGATCAAGTATATATATACTTTATGGGGTCGGAAATGCTTCCTTCTCGGCATTACATACAATTTAGCGACTTTTATATACCCTTTTAACCAATGGGTACAGGGTAAAAAATTACCTTAAGGCTTCATAATAATAATTAAATAAATAGATATTCCCGATATATAATGGATAAAATCATATGACTTTGGGAAATGTATTCAATTTTTATATAATATACCATGCTCGACATCCCACTACCTATAAAGGCTTTGTGCCATACTTTCTCAAAATCGCCCATATATGTTCAAAGCTACCATATGATATAATGCATAAAATCTTATGACTCCGAGATGTGTACTTGATTGTCAAAATACCATAATAATACACCATGCTCGACATCCCATCATCACATATAAAGATTTTTTGCCACGCTTTCTCGAAATCGCCCAAATATGTTCGAAGGTACCAATCAAAAACAATTTTCATATGTATTTTTAATGAAGCAAGCAAGTCGTCCTTGCCGATCTATAAATTACTATAGAATTACTTAAATTCTCCATACAAGTCTCAGCAGCGAACGCATGCTGTCTCCCTCACTCCTACCACGCAATGTCGCATTGGTATTTCAGTACAAATTTTAAATTGATATTTCTCCCACATTTATTGCCCGATTTCGACGAAATTTGGTCAGCTAATACCTCTTGGCCATACTAATATGTGTGCTAAAAAGCTCGACATCCCACTACCTATAAAGGCTTTGTGCCATACTTTCTCAAAATCGCCCATATATGTTCAAAGCTACCATATGATATAATGCATAAAATCATATGACTCCGAGATGCGTACTTGACTGTCAAAATACCATAATAATTTACCATGCTCGACATCACATCATCACATATAAAGATTTTTTGCCACGCTTTCTCGAAATCGCCCATATATGTTCGCATGCTGTCTCCCTCACTCCTACCACGCAATGTCGCATTGGTATTTCAGTACAAATTTTAAATTGATATTTCTCCCACATTTATTGCCCGATTTCGACGAAATTTGGTCAGCTAATACCTCTTGGCCATACTAATATGTGTGCTAAATAAGAATGCGATATCTTTAATACAACTTCAGTTATTTGTTTTTCCAAATTGAAGGAGTGGAAGTGAGAGACATGTCTCAATCGACTGGGAGACATGTCTCAATCGACTCGGCTGTTGATGCTGATCAAGTATATATATACTTTATGGGTTCGGAAATGCTTCCTTCTCGGCATTACATACAATTTAGCGACTTTTATATACCCTTTTAACCAATGGGTACAGGGTAAAAAATTACCTTAAGGCTTCATAATAATAATTAAATAAATAGATATTCCCGATATATAATGGATAAAATCATATGACTTTGGGAAATGTATTCAATTTTTATATAATATACCATGCTCGACATCCCACTACCTATAAAGGCTTTGTGCCATACTTTCTCAAAATCGCCCATATATGTTCAAAGCTACCATATGATATAATGCATAAAATCTTATGACTCCGAGATGTGTACTTGATTGTCAAAATACCATAATAATACACCATGCTCGACATCCCATCATCACATATAAAGATTTTTTGCCACGCTTTCTCGAAATCGCCCAAATATGTTCGAAGGTACCAATCAAAAACAATTTTCATATGTATTTTTAATGAAGCAAGCAAGTCGTCCTTGCCGATCTATAAATTACTATAGAATTACTTAAATTCTCCATACAAGTCTCAGCAGCGAACGCATGCTGTCTCCCTCACTCCTACCACGCAATGTCGCATTGGTATTTCAGTACAAATTTTAAATTGATATTTCTCCCACATTTATTGCCCGATTTCGACGAAATTTGGTCAGCTAATACCTCTTGGCCATACTAATATGTGTGCTAAAAAGCTCGACATTCCAAATATAAAGGCTTTGTGCCATACTTTCTCAAAATTGCTCATACCTTATAAATGTTAAAAGCTACCATATGATATAATGCATAAAATCATATGACTCCGAGATGTGTACTTGACTGTCAAAATACCATAATAATTCACCATGCTCGACATCACATCATCACATATAAAGATTTTTTGCCACGCTTTCTCGAAATCGCCCATATATGTTCGAATAAATCAAAAAAATTCATATATTTTAATAACAAGCAAGGTCCTGCCGATCTATAAATACAAAATACTTAAATCATACAAGTCTCAGCAGCGAACGCATGCTGTCTCCCTCACTCCTACCACGCAATGTCGCATTGGTATTTCAGTACAAATTTTAAATTGATATTTCTCCCACATTTATTGCCCGATTTCGACGAAATTTGGTCAGCTAATACCTCTTGGCCATACTAATATGTGTGCTAAATAAGAATGCGATATCTTTAATACAACTTCAGTTATTTGTTTTTCCAAATTGAAGGAGTGGAAGTGAGAGACATGTCTCAATCGACTGGGAGACATGTCTCAATCGACTCGGCTGTTGATGCTGATCAAGTATATATATACTTTATGGGGTTCGGAAATGCTTCCTTCTCGGCATTACATACAATTTAGCGACTTTTATATACCCTTTTAACCAATGGGTACAGGGTAAAAAATTACCTTAAGGCTTCATAATAATAATTAAATAAATAGATATTCCCGATATATAATGGATAAAATCATATGACTTTGGGAAATGTATTCAATTTTTATATAATATACCATGCTCGACATCCCACTACCTATAAAGGCTTTGTGCCATACTTTCTCAAAATCGCCCATATATGTTCAAAGCTACCATATGATATAATGCATAAAATCTTATGACTCCGAGATGTGTACTTGATTGTCAAAATACCATAATAATACACCATGCTCGACATCCCATCATCACATATAAAGATTTTTTGCCACGCTTTCTCGAAATCGCCCAAATATGTTCGAAGGTACCAATCAAAAACAATTTTCATATGTATTTTTAATGAAGCAAGCAAGTCGTCCTTGCCGATCTATAAATTACTATAGAATTACTTAAATTCTCCATACAAGTCTCAGCAGCGAACGCATGCTGTCTCCCTCAATACTCCTCCCCCCAATTTGCATTTGTTTTTTAATTAAAATTTTAAATTGATATTTCCCCCACATTTATTGCCCGATTTCGACGAAATTTGGTCAGCTAATACCTCTTGGCCATACTAATATGTGTGCTAAAAAGCTCGACATCCCACTACCTATAAAGGCTTTGTGCCATACTTTCTCAAAATCGCCCATAT
>JAEIGI010000371.1:0-11442 GCA_018903615.1 Drosophila neocordata | reverse complement strand
ATATTCATATCGATATCCATATCGATATCCGCGAGTCGATATCCATATCGACATCCATATCGATATCCAGGTCGATGTCCATATCGATATCCATGTATCGATACGGATTTCGATGTCAGATATTTATATGGATATCGATATGGATATCGATATTTATATGGATATCGATATGGATGGTCTGCGCGGTTATCGATATGGATAAAGAAAATGGATATCGATATGGATATCGTTGAAAATATATCGATATGAATATCGATATGGATATCGATATGAATATCGATATTTGATATCGAAATGGATATCGATATGGATATCGATATGGATATCACTAAGCGGATATCGATATGATATCAATATGGATATCGATATGGATATCGATATGGATATCGATATGGATATCGAGCAGAAGAGTCAATATGGATATCGATATGGATATCGATAGTGGATATCGACATCCATATCGATATGGATATCAGATATAGATATCGATATGTATATCGAGATGGATATCGGTATGGATATCGATACGGATATCGGTATGGATATCGATATGGATATCAATATGGATATCGATATGGATATCGATATGGATATCGATATGGATATCGATATGGATATCGATATGGATATCAATATGGATATCGATATGGATATCGATATGGATATCGATATGGATATCAATATGGATATCGATATGGATATCGATATGGATATCGATATCGATATCGATATCGATATGGATATCGATATGGATATCAATATGGATATCGATATGGATATCGATATGGATATCGATATGGATATCGATATGGATATCGATATGGATATCGATATGGATATCGATATAGATATCGATATGCGATATGGATATCGATATGGATATCGATATGGATATCGATATGGATATCGATATGGATATCGATATCGATATAAATATCGATATCGATATGGATATCGATATGGATATCGATATGGATATCGATATATCGATTTGGATATCGATATGGATATCGATATGGATATCGATATGGATATCAATATGGATATCGATATGGATATCGATATGGATATCGATGTGGATATCGATATGGATATCGATATGGATACCGATATGGATATCGATATTGATATCGATATGGATATCGATATGGATATCGATATGGATATCGATATGGATATCGATATTTATATGGATATCGATATGGATATCGATATTTATATGGATATCGATATGGATATCGATATTTATATGGATATCGATATGGATATCGAAATAGATACCGATATGAATATCGACATGGATATCGATATGAATATCGATATGGATATCGAAATGGATATCGATATGGATATCGATATGGATATCAATATGGATATCGATATGGATATCTATATGGATATCGATATGGATATCGATATCTATATCGATATGGATATCGATATGGATATCAATATGGATATCGGTATGGATATCGATATGGATATCGATATGGATATCGATATGGATATCGGTATGGATATCGATATGGATATCGATATGGATATCGATATGGATATCAATATGGATATCGATATGGATATCGATATGGATATCGATATGGATATCAATATGGATATCAATATGGATATCGATATGGATATCGATATGGATATCGATATCGATATGGATATCGATATAGATATCGATTTGGATATCGATATGGATATCGAAATAGATATCGATATGCATATGGATATCGATATGGATATCGATATGGATATCGAGTATGGCTATCGATATGGATATCGATATGGATTTCGATATCGAAATAGATATCGATATCGATATGGATATCGATATGGATATCGGTATGGATATCGATATGGATATCGATATGGATTTCGATATCGAAATAGATATCGATATGGATATGGATATCGATATGAACATCGATTTGGATATCGATATGGATATCGATGTCGATATGGATATGGATATCGATATTGATATCGTTATTGATATCGATATGGATATCGATAGGGATATCGATGTGGATATCGATAGGGATATCGATATGGATATCGATATGGATATCGATATGGATATCGATATGGATATCGATATGGATATCGATATGGATATCGATATGGATATCGATATGGAAATCGATATGGATATCGATATGGATATCGATATGGATATCGATATGGATATCGATATGGATATCGATATGGAAATCGATATGGATATCGATATGGATATCGATATGGATATCGATATCGAAATAGATATCGATATGGATATCGATATGAACATCGATTTGGATATCGATATGTATATCGATGTCGATATGGATATGGATATCGATATTGATATCGTTATTGATATCGATATGGATATCGATAGGGATATCGATGTGGATATCGATAGGGATATCGATATGGATATCGATATGGATATCGATATGGATATCGATATGGATATCGATATGGATATCGATATGGATATCGATATGGATATCGATATGGATATCGATATGGATATCGATATGGATATCGATATGGATATCGATATGAATATCGATATGGATATCGATATGGATATCGATATGGATATCGATATGGATATCGATATGGATATCGATATGGATATCGATATGGATATCGATATGGATATCGATATCGATATGGTTACCGATATGGATATCGATATGGATATCGATATGGATATCGATATGGATATCGATATGGATATCGATATGGATATCGAAATAGATATCGACTATGGTTCGATATGGATATCGATATGGATATCGATATGGATATCGGAATGGGTATCGATATGGATATCGATATGGATATGGATATCGATATGAACATCGATATGGATATCGATATGGATATCGATATGGATATGGATATCGATATCGATGTGGATATCGATGTCTATATGGATATCGATATGGGTATGTTCGATATGGATATCGATATGGATATCATCCGTGATATCGATATGGATATCGATGTCGATATGGATATGGATATCGATATTGATATCGTTATTGATATCGATATGGATATCGATAGGGATATCGATGTGGATATCGATAGGGATATCGATATGGATATCGATATGGATATCGATATGGATATAAATATGGAAATCGATATGGATATCGATATGGATATCGATATGGATATCGATATGGATATCGATATGGATATCGATATTGATATCGATATGGATATCGATATGGATATCAATATGGATATCGATATGGATATCGATATCGATATCGGATATCGATGTCTATATGGATATCGATATGGATATCGATATGGATATCAATTTGGATATCGATATGGATATCGATATGGATATCGATATCGATATGGATATCGATATGGATATCGATATGGATATCGACATTGATATCGATATGGATATCGATATGGATATCAATATGGATAGCGATATGGATATCGATATGGATATCGATGTGGATATCGATGTCTATATGGATATCGATATGGATATCAATATGGATATCGATATGGATATCAATATGGATATCGATATGGATATCGATATGGATATCGATGTGGATATCGATATGGATATCGATATGGATACCGATATGGATATCGATATTGATATCTTTATTGATATCGATATGGATATCGATATGGATATCGATATGGATATCGATATGTATATCGATATGGATATCGATATTTATATGGATATCGATATGGATATCTATATGTATATCGATATGGATAAAGAAATGGATATCGATATGGATATCGAAATAGATATCGATAGCGAATATCGATATGGATATCGATATGAATATCGATATGGATATCGAAATGGATATCGATGGGGATATCGATATGGATTTCGATGTCGTATAAGCGAATATCAATATGGATATCGATATCGATATGGATATCGATATGGATATCGATATGGATATCGATATGGATATCGATATGGATATCGATATGGATATCGATATGGATATCGATAAGGATATCGATATGGATATCGATATGGATATCGATATGGATATCGATATGGATATCGATATGGATATCGATATGGATATCGATATGGATATCGATATGGATATCGACTATGGATATCGATATGGATATCGATATGGATATCGATATGGATATCGATATGGATATCGATATGGATATCGATATGGATATCGATATGGATATCGATATGGATATCGATATGGATATCGATAAGGATATCGATATAGATATCGATATGGATATCGATATGGATATCGATATGGATATCGATATGGATATCGATATGGATAGCGATATGGATATCGATATGGATATCGATATGGATATCGATATGGATATCGACTATGGATATCGATATGAATATCGACTATGAATATCGATATGGATACCGATATGGATATCGATATGAGATATCGATATGGATATCAATATGGATATCGATATGGATATCGACTATGGATATCGGCTATGGATATCGATACGGATATCGATATGGATATCGATTTGGATATCGATATGGATATCGATGTCGATATGAATATGGATATCGATATTGATATCGTTATTGATATCGATATGGATATCGATAGGGATATCGATGTGGATATCGATAGGGATATCGATATGGATATCGACAGATATCGATATGGATATCGATACATATCGATATGAATATCGAAATCGATATCGATCTCGATCTTGAAATGGGATATCGATATGAATATCGATATTGATATCGACATGGATATCGATAAAGATATCGATATGGATATCGATATTGATATCGACATGGATATCGATATAGATATCGATATGGATATCGATAGGGATATCGATATAGATATCGATATGGATATCGATATAGATATCGATTTGGATATCGATATGGATATCGATATGGATATCGATGATATAATATCGTTATTGATATCGATATGGATATCGATATGTATATCGATATGGATATCGGTATGGATATCGATATGGATATCGATATGGATATCGATATGGATATCGATATAGATATCGATTTGGATATCGATATGGATATCGATATGGATATCAAAATAGATATCGATATGCATATGGATATCGATATGGATATCGATATGGATATCGATATGGATATCGATGGTATGGTTTATCGAAATATGGATATCGGCATATGAGATATCAAGCCCCTCTGGGATATCGAATTTGGATATCGATGGGCGGGATATCGTATGTCGATATGGATATGGATATCGATATTGATATCGTTATTGATATCGATATGGATATCGATAGGGATATCGCATGTGAATATCGATAGGGATATCGATATGGATGTCGATATGGATATCGACCTATAGATATCGATATGTAAATCGATATGATATCGGTATGGATATCGATATGGATATCGATATGGATATCGATATGGATATCAAATATGGATATCGATATGGATATCCATATGCGGGATATCGATATGGACCATCGATATGGATATCGATATGGATATCGATATGATATGGATATCGACCTGCATATCGATATGGATACCAATATGCATATAGATATGGATATCGATATGGATATCGATATGGATATCCATATGGATATCGATATGGATATCGAAATAGATATCGATATGCATGTGGCTATGGATATGGATATCGATATGGATTTCGATATCGAAATAGATATCGATATGGATATGGATATCGATATGAACATCGATATGGATATCGATATGGATATCGATGTCGATATGGATATAGATATCGATATTGATATCTATATTGATATCGATATGGATATCGATAGGGATATCGATGTGGATATCGATAGGGATATCGATATGGATATCGATATGGATATCGATATGGATATCGATATGGATATCGATATGGATATCGATATGGATATCGATATGAATATCGAAATCGATATGGATCTTGAAATGGATATCGATATGAATATCGATATTGATATCGATATGGATATCGATATAGATATCGATTTGGATATCGATATAAATATCGATATGGATATCAATATGGATATCGATATGGATATCGATATGGATATCGATATGGATATCGATATGGATATCGATATGGATATCGATATGGATATCGATATGGATATCGATATGCGATATCGTTCGATATGGATAACGATATAGATATCGATATTGATATCGATATGGATATCGATGATATGATATCGTTATTGATATCGATATGGATATCGATATGTATATCGATATGGATATCGGCATGGATATCGATATGGATATCGATATGGATATCGATATGTATATCGATATGGATATCGGTATGGATAGTCGATATGGATATCGATATGGATATCGATATCGATATGCATATCGGGCTATGGATATCGATATGGATATCGATATGGATATCGATATGGATATCGATATGGATATCGATATGGATATCGATATGGATATCGATATAGATATCGATATTGATATCGATATGGATATCGATGATATGATATCGTTATTGATATCGATATGGATATCGATATGTATATCGATATGGATATCGATATGGATATCAATATGGATATCGATATGGATATTCGATATGGATATCGATATGGATATCGATATCCCAATCGCCATCCATATCGAAATCCATATGGATATAAATATGGATATCACGATATGGATATCGATCGTGGATATCGATATAAATATCGGTTGGATATCGATATGGATATCGATATATTTTTTATCAATATGGATATCGATATGGATATCGTGGATATCGATATGGATATCGACATATGGATATCGGCTATAGATATCGACCATTGATATCGATATGAATATCGGCCAAATATGATATCGTTGTGTCATCGATATTTTGCATATCGATACCCATATCGATATCAATAACGATATCATATCATCATTATCCATATCGATATCAATATCGATATCTATATCGATATCCATATCGATATCCATATCGATATCCATATCGTATCATATCGATATCCATATTGATATATATATCGATATCCATATCGATATCAAATCGATATCTATATCGATATCCATATCGATATCTATATCGTATCCCATATCGTATCCATATTGTCCCTTATCGATATGGATATCCGGTATGGATATCGATATGAATATCGATATCCGCCATCGATATCGCTATCGTATCCATATTGATAACTCCATATCGACTATACATATCGTATATCCATATCGATATCAACAACGACTGCTCATATCATCGATATCCATATCGATATCAATATCGATATCTATATCGATATCCATATCGATATCCATATCGATATCCATATTGATATCCATGTCGATATCCATATCGATATCCATATCGATATCCATACCGATATCCATATCGATATCCATATCGATATCCATATCGATATCCATACCGATATCCATATCGATATACATATCGATATCCATATCGATATCAATAACGATATCATATCATCGATATCCCTTATCATTATCAATATCGTATCTATATCGTATCATATCATTATCCATATCGTATCCATATCATTAGCCGAGCTGCTCATCCATATCGATATCCATATCGTATCATATCGATATCCCTTATCGATATCCATATTGATATCCATATCGATATTTATATCGACTATCCAAATCGATATCTATATCGTATCATATCGATATCAAGCTATCGTATTCATATCGATATCCCATTTCAAGATCCATATCGATTTCGTGTTATATCATTATCCATATCGATATCCCATATCGTCAACCTCCATATCGTATCCATATCGATATCCATATCGACTATCCATATCGATATCCATATCGATATCCTATCGATATCCACATCGACCAACTCCCTATCGATATCCATATCGTATCAATATAGATATCAATATCGATATCTATATCCATATCGACATCGATATCCCATATCGATATCCAAATCGATATCCAAATCCCATATCGATATCCATATCGATATCCATATAGACATCGATATCCATATCGACATCGATATCCATATCGACATCGATTGCCATATCGATATCCTTATCGATGTTCATATCGATATCCATATCGATATCTATTTCGATATCGAAATCCATATCGATATCCATATCCATAGCCACATGCATATCGATATCTATTTCGATATCCATATCGATATCCATATCGATATCCATATCGATATCCATATCTATATGCATATTGGTATCCATATCGATATCCAAATCGATATCCCATATCGATATCTATATCGATATCCATATCGATATCCATATCGATATCTATATCGAGTATCCATATCGACTTATCCCCCTCGATATCCATATCGATATCCATATCGATATCCATATTGATATCCATATCGATATCCATATCGATATCCATATCGATATCCATACCGATATCCATATCGATTTCCATATCGATATCTATATCGATATCCATATCGACATCCATATCGATATCCCTATCGATATCCACATCGATATCCCTATCGATATCCATATCGATATCAATAACGATATCAATATCGATATCCATATCCATATCGACATCGATATCCATATCGATATCAAGATCGATATCCCAGAATTGATATCCTTATCGATATCCATATCGATAACCATACCGATATCCCTTATCGATATCCATATCGATATCCATATCGACTATCCATATGCATATCGATATCCTATATTTTTGATAGCATATCGTATCCATATCGATATCCGTTCGTATCTATATCGATATCCCTTATCGATATCCATATCGATATCCCATATCCATATCCATACCGTATCCATATCATTATACATATCGATATCCATATCGATATCAATAACGATATTATATCATCGATATCCATATCGATATCCATATCGATATCCATATCGATATCCATATCGGTATCCAAATCGATATCTATATCGATATCCATATCGATATCTATATCGATATCCCTATCGATATCCATATCGATATCTATATCGATATCCATGTCGATATCAATATCGATATCCATATCGATATCTATATCGATATCCATGTCGATATCAATATCGATATTCATATCGATATCCATTTCAAGATCCATATCGATTTCGATATTCATATCGATATCCATATCGATATCCATATCGATATCCATATCGATATCCCTATCGATATCCACATCGATATCCCTATCGATATCCATATCGATATCAATAACGACGTATCAATATCGATATCCATATCCCATATTTCGACATCGATATCATATCGGCATCTATCCAAATCCCGATATCCTTATCGATATCCATATCGATATCCCATATCGACTATCCATATCGATATCCATATCGACTATCCATATCGATATCCTATCGTATCATATCGATATCCCATATCGATATCCATATCGAAACATACGATATCCATATTGATATCCATATCGACATCGAAATCCATATCAATATCCATATCGATATCCATTTCGATATCCATATCGATATCCGTATCGATATCCATATCGATATCCATATCGATATCCCTTATCGTCATCCATATCCAAATATCCATATCGATATCCCTCCCCCTATCATTTCAATAAATATCATTGTCCATATCGATATCCCATATCGATATCCATATCCCGCTCTCATATCGATATCCATATCGATATCCATATCGATATCCATATCGACCTATCCATATCGATATCCGCTATCGATATCCCATATCGATATCCGCCTCGACTGCTATATCGATATCCATATCGATATCATATCGATATCTATATCGTATCCATATCGATATCGCCCATCGATATCCATATCGATATCCATATCGACTCTATCCATATCGATATCCATATCGATATCCCATATCGATATCCATATCGTGCTCCATATCATTATCCCATATCCATTTATCCATATCCGATATCCGCCTATCGATATCTATATCGTATCCCATATCGATATCTATATCGATATCCATATCGATATCTATATCGATATCCCATATCGACTATCCATATCGATATCCATATCGATATCTATATCGATATCCATATCGGCTATCACCCATGTCTTTATCCATATCGATATCCATATCGATATCCATATCGACTATCCATATCGATATCCATATCGACATATCCATATCGTGTCTATCGATATCCATATCGATATCCCATATCGACTCTATCCCTTATCGACATCGATATCCATATTGATATCCATATCATTTATCGAAAATCCCTGTCAATATCCATATCGATATCCATTTCGATATCCATATCGATATTCATATCGATATCCATATCGATATTCATATCGATATCTACATTTCGATATCCATATCGATATCCATTTCTTTATCCATATCGATATACATATAGATATCCCATATCGATATCCATATAAGCCCTTGGATATCGTTACTTGGATATCGATATGGATATCATTATGGATATCAATATGAATATCGATATGAATATCGCTATGAATATCGACTATGGGCTATCGATATTGATATCGTATGAATATCGTATAGTTATCGATTTTGATATTGATATCGTTATTGATATCGATATACATATCGATACCCATATCGATATCAATAACGATATCGCTATCATCGATATCCATATCGATATCAATATCGATATCTATATCGATATCCATATCGATATCCATATCGATATACATATCGATATCAATAACGATATCATATCATCGATATCAATAACGATATCATATCATCGATATCCATATCGATATCAATATCGATATCTATATCGATATCCATATCGACTCTATCCATATCGATATCCGCCCATCGAAAGCATATCCATATCGATATCCATATCGATATCCATATCGATATCCATATCGATATCCATATCGATATCGCCATCGGCCTATCCATATCGATATCCCATATCGATATCATATTGATATCCATATCGATATCCCGCTTATCGATATCCAAATCGATATCTATATCGATATCCATATCGATATCAATATCGATGATATTCATATCGATATCCATTTCCAAGATCCATATCGATCCCCTTCGATATTCATATCGATATCCATATCGATATCCATATCGATATCCATATCGATATCCATATCCGATATCCCTATCGACCTATCCACATCGATATCCCTATCGATATCCATATCGATATCAATAACGATATCAATATCGATATCCATATCCATATCGACATCGATATCCCCTATATCGATATCAAATCGATATACAAATTGATATCCATATCGATATCCATATCGATATCCATATGAACATCGATATCCATATCGACATCGATATCCATATCGATATCCATATCGACTATCCATATCGATGTTCTTATCGATATC
>JAEIGI010000203.1:0-44206 GCA_018903615.1 Drosophila neocordata | reverse complement strand
GATATCGATATGAATATCGATATGGATATCGATATGGATATCGATATGAATATCGATATGAATATCGATATGGATATCGATATGGATATCGATATGGATATCGATATGGATATCGATATGGATATCGATATGAATATCGATATGGATATCGATATGAATATCGATATGAATATCGATATAGATATCGATATGAATATCGATATGAATATCGATATGGATATCGATATGAATATCGATATGGATATCGATATGGATATCGTATGATATCGATATGGATATCGATATGGATATCGATATGGATATCGATATGAATATCGATATGGATATCGATATGGATATCGATATGGATATCGATATGGATATCGATATGGATATCGATATGGATATCGATATGGATATCGATATGAATATCGATATGGATATCGATATGGATATCGATATGGATATCGATATGAATATCGATATGGATATCGATATGGATATCGATATGGATATCGATATGGATATCGATATGAATATCGATATGGATATCGATATGGATATCGATATGGATATCGATATGGATATCGATATGAGATATCGATATGAATATCGATATGGATATCGATATGAATATCGATATGGATATCGATATGGATATCGATATGGATATCGATATGATATCGATATCGATATGGATATCGATATGGATATCGTATGGATATCGATATGGATATCGATATGAATATCGATATGAATATCGATATGAATATCGATATGAATATCGATATGAGATATCGATATGAATATCGATATGGATATCGATATGAATATCGATATGAGATATCGATATGAGATATCGATATGAGATATCGATATGAATATCGGCTATGAGATATCGATATGAATATCGATATGGATATCGATATGAATATCGATATGAGATATCGATATGAGATATCGATATGAATATCGATATGGATATCGATATGAATATCGATATGAATATCGATATGGATATCGATATGAATATCGATATGAATATCGATATGGATATCGATATGAATATCGATATGAATATCGATATGGATATCGATATGGATATCGATATGGATATCGATATGGATATCGATATGAATATCGATATGGATATCGATATGGATATCGATATGGATATCGATATGAATATCGATATGAGATATCGATATGGATATCGATATGGATATCGATATAGATATCGATATGAATATCGATATGGATATCGATATGAATATCGATATGAATATCGATATGGATATCGATATGGATATCGATATGAATATCGATATCGATATGGATATCGATATGGATATCGATATCGATATGAATATCGATATGAATATCGATATGAATATCGATATGGATATCGATATGAATATCGATATGAATATCGATATGAATATCGATATGGATATCGATATGAGATATCGATATGGATATCGATATGAATATCGATATGGATATCGATATGGATATCGATATGAATATCGATATGGATATCGATATGAATATCGATATGGATATCGATATGGATATCGATATGAGATATCGATATGAGATATCGATATGGATATCGATATGGATATCGATATGGATATCGATATGGATATCGATATGAATATCGATATGAGATATCGATATGAGATATCGATATGAGATATCGATATGAGATATCGATATGAATATCGATATGAGATATCGATATGAGATATCGATATGAATATCGATATGGATATCGATATGAGATATCGATATGGATATCGATATGAATATCGATATGGATATCGATATGAATATCGATATGAATATCGATATGGATATCGATATGGATATCGATATGGATATCGATATGAGATATCGATATGGATATCGATATGAATATCGATATGAATATCGATATGAGATATCGATATGAATATCGATATGGATATCGATATGGATATCGATATGAGATATCGTATGAATATCGATATGGATATCGATATGAATATCGATATGAATATCGATATGAATATCGATATGGATATCGATATCGATATGGATATCGATATGGATATCGATATGAATATCGATATGAATATCGATATCGATATGAATATCGATATGGATATCGATATGAATATCGATATGGATATCGATATGGATATCGATATGAGATATCGATATGGATATCGATATGAATATCGATATGGATATCGATATGGATATCAGATATGAGATATCGATATGAGATATCGATATGGATATCGATATGGATATCGATATGGATATCGATATGAATATCGATATGAGATATCGATATGAATATCGATATGAGATATCGATATGGATATCGATATGAGATATCGATATGGATATCGATATGGATATCGATATCGATATGGATATCGATATGGATATCGATATGAGATATCGATATGGATATCGATATGGATATCGATATGAATATCGATATGGATATCGATATGGATATCGATATGAATATCGATATGAATATCGATATGGATATCGATATGAGATATCGATATGAATATCGATATGAGATATCGATATGGATATCGATATGAGATATCGATATGGATATCGATATGGATATCGATATGAGATATCGATATGAATATCGATATGAGATATCGATATGGATATCGATATGGATATCGATATGGATATCGATATGGATATCGATATGGATATCGATATGGATATCGATATGGATATCGATATGGATATCGATATGAATATCGATATAGATATCGATATGGATATCGATATGAGATATCGATATGGATATCGATATGGATATCGATATGGATATCGATATGAATATCGATATAGATATCGATATGGATATCGATATGGATATCGATATGGATATCGATATGGATATCGATATGGATATCGATATGGATATCGATATGGATATCGGATATGAATATCGATATGAGATATCGATATGGATATCGATATGAATATCGATATGGATATCGATATGGATATCGATATGGATATCGATATGGATATCGATATGGATATCGATATGGATATCGATATGAGATATCGATATGAATATCGATATGGATATCGATATGGATATCGATATGAATATCGATATGAATATCGATATCGTATGATATCGATATGAGATATCGATATGGATATCGATATGAATATCGATATGGATATCGATATGAGATATCGATATGGATATCGATATGAATATCGATATGAATATCGATATGGATATCGATATGAATATCGATATGAGATATCGATATGGATATCGATATGAATATCGATATCGATATGAATATCGATATGGATATCGATATGAATATCGATATGGATATCGATATGGATATCGATATGAGATATCGATATGGATATCGATATGGATATCGGCTATGAATATCGATATGGATATCGATATGGATATCGTATGAATATCGTATGAATATCGATATAGATATCGTATGAATATCGATATGAATATCGATATGGATATTGATATCGAAAATAGATATCGAATATGCATATGGATATCGATATGGATATCGATATGGATATCGGCAGGATATCGTAAATATCGTTATCGGATATCGATATCGATATGGATATCGATATGGATATCGATTTATGGATATCGATATGAATATCGATATGGATATCGGCTATGAATATCGAATATGGCATATCGATATGGATATCGATATAGATATCGGTATCGGCTACCAATGGATATCGATATGAATATCGATATGGATATCGATATGAATATCGATATGGATATCGATATGGATATCGATATGAATATCGATATGGATATCGATATAGATATCGATATGGATATCGAATGATATGGATATCGATATGAATATCGTATGAATATCGTATAGCGGATATCATATATGGATATCGATATGGATATCGATATAGATATCGATATGGATATCGATATGAATATCGGATATGGATATCAATATGGATATCGATATGAGATCGTATTATGGATCGATATATCATATCATTATGAATCGATATGGATATCGATATGAATATCGGCTATGGATAACGTCGGATATCGTTATAAATATCGATATGAATATCGATATGAATATCAGATATCGATATGGATATCGAATATCGATATGAATATGGATATCGTATGAATATGAATGTCGATATAGATATCGTATATATATATCGTATAGATATCAAATATAGATATCGATATGAATATCGATATGAATATCGATATGGGATATCGATATGAATCGATATGATATCGTATAGATATCAATATGAATCGATATCAATATCGATATGGAATATCGATATGAATATCATTATATGAATATCAATATGAATATCGGCTATGAGATATCGATATGGATATCGTATAGATGGCGTATGGATATCGATATGTATATCGATATAGATATCGATATGGATATCGATATGAATATCGGCTATGAATATCGATATGAATATCGATATGAATATCGGCTATATGATATCGTATGAATATCGATATGAGATATCGATATGGATATCGTATAGATATCGATATGGATATCGATATGGATATCGATATGAATATCATATGAATATCGATATGAATATCGATATGAATATCGATATGGATATCGGCTATGAATATCGATATGAATGTCGATATCGAATATCGATATGAATATCGATATAGATATCATTGGATCAATATCGATATCGATATGAATATCGATATGGATATCGATGCTATAGATATCGTATAGATATCGATATGGACGATATGGATCGACATGGATATCGGTGATGTATAATATGGATATGGATCGATTATCGATAGATATCGATATGAGATATCGAGATTTGGATATCGATATGGATATCGTATGAATATCGATATGGATATCGATATAGATATCGATATGGATATCGATATGGATATCGATATGAATATCGATATGAGATATCGATATGGATATCGTATGAATATCGATATGAATATCGATATGGATATCGATATGAATATCGATATGAATATCGATATGAATATCGATATCGATATGGATATCGATATGGATATCGATATGGATATCGATATGAGATATCGATATGAGATATCGATATGAGATATCGATATGGATATCGATATGAATATCGATATGGATATCGATATGGATATCGATATGAATATCGATATGAGATATCGATATGAATATCGATATGAATATCGATATGGATATCGATATGGATATCGATATGGATATCGTATGAATATCGATATGAATATCGATATGGATATCGATATGGATATCGATATGGATATCGATATGGATATCGACTATGAATATCGATATGGATATCGATATGAATATCGATATGGATATCGATATGAATATCGATATGGATATCGATATGAATATCGATATCGATATGAGATATCGATATGAATATCGGATATGGATATCGATATGAATATCGATATGAGATATCGATATGAATATCGATATGAATATCGATATGGATATCGATATGGATATCGATATGGATATCGATATGAATATCGATATGGATATCGATATGGATATCGATATGGATATCGATATGAATATCGATATGGATATCGATATGAATATCGATATGAATATCGATATGAATATCGATATGGATATCGATATGGATATCGATATAGATATCGATATGGATATCGATATGAATATCGATATGAATATCGATATGAGATATCGATATGAATATCGATATGGATATCGATATGAGATATCGATATGGATATCGATATGGATATCGATATGGATATCGATATGGATATCGATATGAATATCGATATGGATATCGATATGAATATCGATATGAATATCGATATGAATATCGATATGAGATATCGATATGATATCGATATCGATATGGATATCGATATGGATATCGATATGAATATCGATATGGATATCGATATGGATATCGATATGGATATCGATATGGATATCGATATGAGATATCGATATGAATATCGATATGGATATCGATATGGATATCGATATGGATATCGATATGAGATATCGATATGAATATCGATATGAATATCGATATCGATATGGATATCGATATGGATATCGATATGGATATCGATATGGATATCGATATGAATATCGATATGGATATCGATATGGATATCGATATGAATATCGATATGAGATATCGATATGGATATCGATATGAATATCGATATGAATATCGATATGAGATATCGATATGAGATATCGATATGGATATCGATATGATGATATCGATATGAATATCGATATGAATATCGATATGAATATCGATATGGATATCGATATGGATATCGATATGAATATCGATATGGATATCGATATGAGATATCGATATGGATATCGATATGAATATCGATATGAGATATCGATATGAATATCGATATGGATATCGATATGAGATATCGATATGAATATCGATATGGATATCGATATGAATATCGATATGGATATCGATATGAATATCGATATGGATATCGATATGAATATCGATATGGATATCGATATGAATATCGATATGAATATCGATATGGATATCGATATGGATATCGATATGAATATCGATATGAGATATCGATATGGATATCGATATGGATATCGATATGAGATATCGATATGAATATCGATATGAGATATCGATATGAATATCGATATGGATATCGATATGGATATCGATATGGATATCGATATGGATATCGATATGGATATCGATATGGATATCGATATGAATATCGATATGGATATCGATATGGATATCGATATGGATATCGATATGGATATCGATATGGATATCGATATGGATATCGATATGAATATCGATATGGATATCGATATGGATATCGATATGGATATCGATATGGATATCGATATGGATATCGATATGGATATCGATATGGATATCGATATGGATATCGATATGAATATCGATATGGATATCGATATGGATATCGATATGGATATCGATATGGATATCGATATGGATATCGATATGGATATCGATATGGATATCGATATGAATATCGATATGGATATCGATATGGATATCGATATGGATATCGATATGGATATCGATATGGATATCGATATGGATATCGATATGGATATCGATATGAATATCGATATGGATATCGATATGGATATCGATATGAATATCGATATGGATATCGATATCGATATGAATATCGATATGAGATATCGATATGGATATCGATATGGATATCGATATGGATATCGATATGGATATCGATATGGATATCGATATGGATATCGATATGGATATCGATATGGATATCGATATGGATATCGATATGAATATCGATATGGATATCGATATGGATATCGATATGAATATCGATAGATATCGATATGGATATCGATATGGATATCGATATGGATATCGATATGAATATCGATATGAATATCGATATGGATATCGTATGGATATCGATATGAATATCGATATGGATATCGATATGGATATCGATATGGATATCGATATGGATATCGATATGGATATCGATATGGATATCGATATGGATATCGATATGGATATCGATATGAATATCGATATGGATATCGATATGGATATCGATATGGATATCGATATGGATATCGATATGGATATCGATATGGATATCGATATGGATATCGATATGGATATCGATATGGATATCGATATGGATATCGATATCGATATGGATATCGATATGGATATCGATATGGATATCGATATGAATATCGATATGGATATCGATATGGATATCGATATGGATATCGATATGGATATCGATATGGATATCGATATGAGATATCGATATGAATATCGATATGGATATCGATATGGATATCGATATGAGATATCGATATATGGATATCGATATGGATATCGATATGGATATCGATATGGATATCGATATGGATATCGATATGGATATCGGATATGGATATCGATATGGATATCGATATGGATATCGATATGGATATCGATATGGATATCGATATGGATATCGATATGAATATCGATATGGATATCGATATGGATATCGATATGAGATATCGATATGGATATCGATATGGATATCGATATGAGATATCGATATGGATATCGATATGAGATATCGATATGAGATATCGATATGGATATCGATATGGATATCGATATGGATATCGATATGGATATCGATATGGATATCGATATGGATATCGATATGGATATCGATATGGATATCGATATGAATATCGATATGGATATCGATATGAATATCGATATCGATATGGATATCGATATGGATATCGATATGGATATCGATATGAATATCGATATGGATATCGATATGGATATCGATATGGATATCGATATGGATATCGATATGGATATCGATATGGATATCGATATGGATATCGATATGAATATCGATATGAATATCGATATGATATCGATATCGATATGGATATCGATATGGATATCGATATGGATATCGATATGGATATCGATATGAATATCGATATGAATATCGATATGGATATCGATATGGATATCGATATGGATATCGATATGAATATCGTAGATATCGATATCGATATGGATATCGATATGGATATCGATATGAATATCGATATGGATATCGATATGGATATCGATATGGATATCGATATGGATATCGATATGAATATCGATATGGATATCGATATGAATATCGATATGGATATCGATATGGATATCGATATGGATATCGATATGAATATCGATATGGATATCGATATGAATATCGATATGGATATCGATATGGATATCGATATGGATATCGATATGGATATCGATATGGATATCGATATGGATATCGATATAGATATCGATATGAATATCGATATGGATATCGATATGGATATCGATATGGATATCGATATGGATATCGATATGGATATCGATATGGATATCGATATGAATATCGATATGGATATCGATATGGATATCGATATGGATATCGATATGGATATCGATATGGATATCGATATGGATATCGATATGGATATCGATATGGATATCGATATGGATATCGATATGGATATCGATATGAGATATCGATATGAATATCGATATGGATATCGATATGAATATCGATATGAATATCGATATGGATATCGATATGATATCGATATGAATATCGATATGGATATCGATATGGATATCGATATGAATATCGATATGGATATCGATATGAATATCGATATGAATATCGATATGGATATCGATATGGATATCGATATGGATATCGATATGGATATCGATATGGATATCGATATGAGATATCGATATGGATATCGATATGAGATATCGGCATATGAATATCGATATGGATATCGATATGGATATCGATATGGATATCGATATGGATATCGATATGGATATCGATATGAATATCGATATGGATATCGATATGGATATCGATATGGATATCGATATGAATATCGATATGGATATCGATATGGATATCGATATGGATATCGATATGAGATATCGATATGAGATATCGATATGGATATCGATATGAATATCGATATGAATATCGATATGAGATATCGATATGAATATCGATATGAATATCGATATGAATATCGATATGGATATCGATATGGATATCGATATGGATATCGATATGGATATCGATATGGATATCGATATGGATATCGATATGAATATCGATATGGATATCGATATGGATATCGATATGGATATCGATATGGATATCGATATGGATATCGATATGGATATCGATATGGATATCGATATGATATCGATATCGATATGGATATCGATATGGATATCGATATGGATATCGATATGGATATCGATATGGATATCGATATGAATATCGATATGGATATCGATATGGATATCGATATGGATATCGATATGGATATCGATATGGATATCGATATGGATATCGATATGGATATCGATATGAATATCGATATGGATATCGATATGGATATCGATATGAATATCGATATGAATATCGATATCGATATGGATATCGATATGAATATCGATATGGATATCGATATGGATATCGATATGGATATCGATATGAGATATCGATATGGATATCGATATGGATATCGATATGGATATCGATATGGATATCGATATGGATATCGATATGAATATGAATATCGATATGGATATCGATATGAATATCGATATGAATATCGATATGGATATCGATATGAATATCGATATGAATATCGATATGGATATCGATATAGATATCGATATGAATATCGATATGGATATCGATATGAATATCGATATGGATATCGATATGGATATCGATATGAATATCGATATGAATATCGATATGGATATCGATATGGATATCGATATGAGATATCGATATGGATATCGATATGGATATCGATATGGATATCGATATGAATATCGTATGAGATATCGATATGGATATCGATATGGATATCGATATGGATATCGATATGAATATCGATATGAATATCGATATGGATATCGATATGGATATCGATATCGATATGGATATCGATATGGATATCGATATGAATATCGATATGGATATCGATATGGATATCGATATGAATATCGATATGGATATCGATATGAGATATCGATATGAATATCGATATGAGATATCGATATGAGATATCGATATGGATATCGATATGGATATCGATATGGATATCGATATGGATATCGATATGGATATCGATATGGATATCGATATGAATATCGATATGGATATCGATATGGATATCGATATGGATATCGATATGGATATCGATATGGATATCGATATGGATATCGATATGAGATATCGATATGGATATCGATATGGATATCGATATGGATATCGATATGGATATCGATATGGATATCGATATGGATATCGATATGGATATCGATATGAATATCGATATGGATATCGATATGGATATCGATATGGATATCGATATGGATATCGATATGGATATCGATATGGATATCGATATGGATATCGATATGGATATCGATATGAATATCGATATGGATATCGATATGGATATCGATATGGATATCGATATGAATATCGATATGGATATCGATATGGATATCGATATGGATATCGATATGGATATCGATATGAATATCGATATGGATATCGATATGGATATCGATATGGATATCGATATGAATATCGATATGGATATCGATATGGATATCGATATGGATATCGATATGGATATCGATATGGATATCGATATGGATATCGATATGAATATCGATATGGATATCGATATGGATATCGATATGGATATCGATATGGATATCGATATGGATATCGATATGGATATCGATATGGATATCGATATGGATATCGATATCGATATGAATATCGATATGGATATCGATATGGATATCGATATGGATATCGATATAGATATCGATATGGATATCGATATGGATATCGATATGAATATCGATATGGATATCGATATGGATATCGATATGGATATCGATATGGATATCGATATGGATATCGATATGGATATCGATATGGATATCGATATCGATATGAATATCGATATGGATATCGATATGGATATCGATATGGATATCGATATGGATATCGATATGGATATCGATATGGATATCGATATGGATATCGATATGAATATCGATATGGATATCGATATGGATATCGATATGGATATCGATATGGATATCGATATGGATATCGATATGAATATCGATATGGATATCGATATGGATATCGATATGAATATCGATATGGATATCGATATGGATATCGATATGAATATCGATATGAATATCGATATGGATATCGATATGAGATATCGATATGAATATCGATATGAATATCGATATGAGATATCGATATGAATATCGATATGGATATCGATATGGATATCGATATGGATATCGATATGGATATCGATATAGATATCGATATGGATATCGATATGGATATCGATATGGATATCGATATGGATATCGATATGGATATCGATATGGATATCGATATGGATATCGATATGGATATCGATATGGATATCGATATGGATATCGATATGGATATCGATATGAATATCGATATGGATATCGATATGGATATCGATATGGATATCGATATGGATATCGATATGGATATCGATATGAATATCGATATGGATATCGATATGGATATCGATATGGATATCGATATGGATATCGATATGGATATCGATATGGATATCGATATGGATATCGATATGGATATCGATATGGATATCGATATGAATATCGATATGGATATCGATATGGATATCGATATGAATATCGATATGAATATCGATATGAGATATCGATATGAATATCGATATGGATATCGATATGAATATCGATATGGATATCGATATGGATATCGATATGGATATCGATATGGATATCGATATGAGATATCGATATGGATATCGATATGGATATCGATATGGATATCGATATGGATATCGATATGGATATCGATATCGATATGGATATCGATATGGATATCGATATGGATATCGATATGGATATCGATATGGATATCGATATGAATATCGATATGGATATCGATATGAATATCGATATGGATATCGATATGAATATCGATATGGATATCGATATGAATATCGATATGGATATCGATATGAATATCGATATGAGATATCGATATGGATATCGATATGGATATCGATATGAGATATCGATATGAATATCGATATGAATATCGATATGGATATCGATATGGATATCGATATGGATATCGATATGAATATCGATATGGATATCGATATGGATATCGATATGAATATCGATATGAGATATCGATATGAATATCGATATGGATATCGATATGGATATCGATATGGATATCGATATGAATATCGATATGAGATATCGATATGGATATCGATATGAGATATCGATATGGATATCGATATGATATGAATATCGATATGGATATCGATATGGATATCGATATGAATATCGATATGAATATCGATATGAATATCGATATGAATATCGATATGGATATCGATATGATATCGATATGGATATCGATATGGATATCGATATGAATATCGATATGAATATCGATATGGATATCGATATGGATATCGATATGGATATCGTATGAGATATCGATATGGATATCGATATGAATATCGATATGAATATCGATATGGATATCGATATGAATATCGATATGAATATCGATATGGATATCGATATGAATATCGATATGGATATCGATATGGATATCGATATGAGATATCGATATGAGATATCGATATGAATATCGATATGGATATCGATATGAATATCGATATGAATATCGATATGAATATCGATATGGATATCGATATGATATCGATATGAATATCGATATGGATATCGATATGAATATCGTATGGATATCGATATGGATATCGATATCGATATGAATATCGATATGGATATCGATATGGATATCGATATGAATATCGATATGGATATCGATATGAATATCGATATGAATATCGATATGGATATCGTATGGATATCGATATGGATATCGATATGGATATCGATATGGATATCGATATGGATATCGATATGAATATCGATATGAATATCGATATGGATATCGATATGGATATCGATATGGATATCGATATGGATATCGATATGGATATCGATATGAATATCGATATGAATATCGATATGGATATCGATATGGATATCGATATGAGATATCGATATGGATATCGATATGAATATCGATATGAATATCGATATGAGATATCGATATGAATATCGATATGAATATCGATATGGATATCGATATGAGATATCGGCATATGAATATCGATATGAGATATCGATATGAATATCGATATGAATATCGATATGGATATCGATATGAGATATCGATATGGATATCGATATGGATATCGATATGGATATCGATATGGATATCGGCTATGAATATCGATATGAATATCGATATAGATATCGATATGGATATCGATATGAATATCGATATGGATATCGATATGAATATCGATATGAATATCGATATGGATATCGATATGGATATCGATATGAATATCGATATGAATATCGATATGAATATCGATATGGATATCGATATGAATATCGATATGAGATATCGATATGAGATATCGATATGAATATCGATATGAGATATCGATATGAATATCGATATGGATATCGATATGGATATCGATATGAGATATCGATATGAATATCGATATGAGATATCGATATGAATATCGATATGGATATCGATATGAATATCGATATGGATATCGATATGGATATCGATATGAATATCGATATGAGATATCGATATGGATATCGATATGAGATATCGATATGAATATCGATATGAATATCGATATGAATATCGATATGGATATCGATATGAATATCGATATGAATATCGATATGGATATCGATATGAATATCGATATGGATATCGATATGGATATCGATATGAATATCGATATGAATATCGATATGGATATCGATATGGATATCGATATGGATATCGATATGGATATCGATATGGATATCGATATGAATATCGATATGAATATCGATATGGATATCGATATGGATATCGATATGAATATCGATATGGATATCGATATGGATATCGATATGAGATATCGATATGGATATCGATATGAATATCGATATGGATATCGATATGAATATCGATATGGATATCGATATGAGATATCGATATGGATATCGATATGGATATCGATATGAATATCGATATGAGATATCGATATGGATATCGATATGGATATCGATATGGATATCGATATGAATATCGATATGGATATCGATATGAATATCGATATGGATATCGATATGGATATCGATATGAATATCGATATGGATATCGATATGGATATCGATATGAATATCGATATGAATATCGATATGGATATCGATATGAATATCGATATGAATATCGATATGGATATCGATATGAATATCGATATGGATATCGATATGGATATCGATATGGATATCGATATGAATATCGATATGGATATCGATATGAATATCGATATGGATATCGATATGAATATCGATATGAATATCGATATGGATATCGATATGGATATCGTATGGATATCGATATGAATATCGATATGGATATCGATATGGATATCGATATGAGATATCGATATGAATATCGATATGGATATCGATATGGATATCGATATGGATATCGATATGAGATATCGATATGAATATCGATATGGATATCGATATGAGATATCGATATGAATATCGATATGGATATCGATATGGATATCGATATGAATATCGATATGAATATCGATATGGATATCGATATGGATATCGATATGGATATCGATATGGATATCGATATGAGATATCGATATGGATATCGATATGGATATCGATATGGATATCGATATGAATATCGATATGAGATATCGATATGGATATCGATATGGATATCGATATGAGATATCGATATGGATATCGATATGGATATCGATATGGATATCGATATGAGATATCGATATGAATATCGATATGGATATCGATATGAGATATCGATATGGATATCGATATGGATATCGATATGAGATATCGATATGGATATCGATATGAGATATCGATATGAGATATCGATATGGATATCGATATGAATATCGATATGGATATCGATATGGATATCGATATGGATATCGATATGGATATCGATATGGATATCGATATGAATATCGATATGGATATCGATATGAGATATCGATATGGATATCGATATGGATATCGATATGGATATCGATATGGATATCGATATGGATATCGATATGGATATCGATATGAATATCGATATGGATATCGATATGGATATCGATATGAATATCGATATGGATATCGATATGAGATATCGATATGGATATCGATATGGATATCGATATGAGATATCGATATGAGATATCGATATGGATATCGATATGGATATCGATATGGATATCGATATGGATATCGATATGGATATCGATATGAATATCGATATGGATATCGATATGGATATCGATATGGATATCGATATGAATATCGATATGGATATCGATATGGATATCGATATGAATATCGATATGGATATCGATATGGATATCGATATGGATATCGATATGGATATCGATATGGATATCGATATGGATATCGATATGGATATCGATATGAATATCGATATGGATATCGATATGGATATCGATATGAATATCGATATGGATATCGATATGGATATCGATATGGATATCGATATGGATATCGATATGGATATCGATATGGATATCGATATGGATATCGATATGGATATCGATATGGATATCGATATGGATATCGATATGAATATCGATATGGATATCGATATGGATATCGATATGGATATCGATATGAATATCGATATGGATATCGATATGGATATCGATATGGATATCGATATGGATATCGATATGGATATCGATATGAATATCGATATGGATATCGATATGGATATCGATATGGATATCGATATGGATATCGATATGGATATCGATATGGATATCGATATGGATATCGATATGGATATCGATATGGATATCGATATGGATATCGATATGAATATCGATATGGATATCGATATGGATATCGATATGAATATCGATATGGATATCGATATGGATATCGATATGGATATCGATATGGATATCGATATGGATATCGATATGGATATCGATATGGATATCGATATGGATATCGATATGGATATCGATATGGATATCGATATGGATATCGATATGGATATCGATATGAATATCGATATGGATATCGATATGGATATCGATATGGATATCGATATGGATATCGATATGGATATCGATATGGATATCGATATGGATATCGATATGGATATCGATATGGATATCGATATGGATATCGATATGGATATCGATATGGATATCGATATGAATATCGATATGGATATCGATATGGATATCGATATGGATATCGATATGAATATCGATATGGATATCGATATGAATATCGATATGAATATCGATATGGATATCGATATGAATATCGATATGGATATCGATATGAATATCGATATGAATATCGATATGGATATCGATATGGATATCGATATGAATATCGATATGGATATCGATATGGATATCGATATGATATATGGATATCGATATGGATATCGATATGGATATCGATATGGATATCGATATGGATATCGATATGGATATCGATATGAGATATCGATATGAATATCGATATGGATATCGATATGAGATATCGATATGAATATCGATATGGATATCGATATGGATATCGATATGAATATCGATATGAATATCGATATGAATATCGATATGGATATCGATATGGATATCGATATGAATATCGATATGGATATCGATATGGATATCGATATGGATATCGATATGGATATCGATATGGATATCGATATGAATATCGATATGGATATCGATATAGATATCGATATGAATATCGATATGAGATATCGATATGAATATCGATATGGATATCGATATGAATATCGATATGGATATCGATATGAATATCGATATGGATATCGATATGAATATCGATATGGATATCGATATGGATATCGATATGAATATCGATATGAATATCGATATGGATATCGATATGAATATCGATATGAATATCGATATGGATATCGATATGAATATCGATATGAATATCGATATGAGATATCGATATGAGATATCGATATGGATATCGATATGGATATCGATATGAATATCGATATGGATATCGATATGAATATCGATATGAGATATCGATATGGATATCGATATGAGATATCGATATGAATATCGATATGGATATCGATATGGATATCGATATGAGATATCGATATGAATATCGATATGGATATCGATATGGATATCGATATGAATATCGATATGGATATCGATATGAATATCGATATGAGATATCGATATCGATATGAATATCGACTATAGATATCGATATGGATATCGATATGAATATCGATATGGATATCGATATGAATATCGATATGAATATCGATATGGATATCGATATGAATATCGATATGGATATCGATATGGATATCGATATGGATATCGATATGGATATCGATATGGATATCGATATGGATATCGATATGAATATCGATATGGATATCGATATGGATATCGATATGGATATCGATATGGATATCGATATGAATATCGATATGGATATCGATATGGATATCGATATGGATATCGATATGGATATCGATATGGATATCGATATGGATATCGATATGGATATCGATATGGATATCGATATGGATATCGATATGAATATCGATATGGATATCGATATGGATATCGATATGAATATCGATATGGATATCGATATGAATATCGATATGGATATCGATATGAATATCGATATGGATATCGATATGAATATCGATATGGATATCGATATGGATATCGATATGAATATCGATATGAGATATCGATATGGATATCGATATGGATATCGATATGGATATCGATATGAGATATCGATATGAATATCGATATGAGATATCGATATGAATATCGATATGGATATCGATATGGATATCGATATGGATATCGATATGGATATCGATATGGATATCGATATGAATATCGATATGGATATCGATATGAATATCGATATGAATATCGATATGGATATCGATATGAATATCGATATGAATATCGATATGGATATCGATATGAATATCGATATGAATATCGATATGGATATCGATATGGATATCGATATGGATATCGATATGAATATCGATATCGATATGGATATCGATATGGATATCGATATGAGATATCGATATGGATATCGATATGGATATCGATATGAATATCGATATGGATATCGATATGGATATCGATATGGATATCGATATGAATATCGATATGGATATCGATATGGATATCGATATGAATATCGATATGGATATCGATATGAGATATCGATATGGATATCGATATGGATATCGATATGGATATCGATATGAATATCGATATGGATATCGATATGAGATATCGATATGAATATCGATATGAGATATCGATATGAATATCGATATGGATATCGATATGGATATCGATATGGATATCGATATGGATATCGATATGGATATCGATATGAATATCGATATGGATATCGATATGGATATCGATATGAATATCGATATGGATATCGATATGGATATCGATATGAATATCGATATGGATATCGATATGGATATCGATATGGATATCGATATGGATATCGATATGGATATCGATATGGATATCGATATGGATATCGATATGGATATCGATATGAATATCGATATGAGATATCGATATGAATATCGATATGAATATCGATATGGATATCGATATGGATATCGATATGGATATCGATATGGATATCGATATGAGATATCGATATGGATATCGATATGAATATCGATATGGATATCGATATGAGATATCGATATGAATATCGATATGGATATCGATATGGATATCGATATGAATATCGATATGGATATCGATATGAATATCGATATGAGATATCGATATGGATATCGATATGAATATCGATATGAATATCGATATGGATATCGATATGAATATCGATATGGATATCGATATGGATATCGATATGAATATCGATATGGATATCGATATGAATATCGATATGAATATCGATATGGATATCGATATGGATATCGATATGAATATCGATATGGATATCGATATGAATATCGATATGGATATCGATATGGATATCGATATCGATATGAATATCGATATGGATATCGATATGGATATCGATATGAATATCGATATGAATATCGATATGGATATCGATATGAGATATCGATATGAATATCGATATGGATATCGATATGGATATCGATATGGATATCGATATGGATATCGATATGGATATCGATATGGATATCGATATGGATATCGATATGGATATCGATATGGATATCGATATGGATATCGATATGGATATCGATATGGATATCGATATGGATATCGATATGGATATCGATATGAATATCGATATGAGATATCGATATGGATATCGATATGGATATCGATATGGATATCGATATGGATATCGATATGGATATCGATATGGATATCGATATGGATATCGATATGGATATCGATATGGATATCGATATGGATATCGATATGGATATCGATATGGATATCGATATGGATATCGATATGGATATCGATATGGATATCGATATGAATATCGATATGGATATCGATATGGATATCGATATGGATATCGATATGGATATCGATATGGATATCGATATGGATATCGATATGAATATCGATATGGATATCGATATGGATATCGATATGGATATCGATATGGATATCGATATGGATATCGATATGAGATATCGATATGGATATCGATATGAGATATCGATATGGATATCGATATGAATATCGATATGGATATCGATATGAATATCGATATGAATATCGATATGAATATCGATATGGATATCGATATGGATATCGATATGGATATCGATATGGATATCGATATGGATATCGGCATATGAATATCGATATGGATATCGATATGAATATCGATATGAGATATCGATATGGATATCGATATGGATATCGATATGAGATATCGATATGAATATCGATATGGATATCGATATGGATATCGATATGGATATCGATATGAATATCGATATGGATATCGATATGGATATCGATATGGATATCGATATGGATATCGATATGGATATCGATATGGATATCGATATGGATATCGATATGGATATCGTATGAGATATCGATATGAATATCGATATGGATATCGATATGGATATCGATATGAATATCGATATGAATATCGATATGGATATCGATATGGATATCGATATGAATATCGATATGGATATCGATATGGATATCGATATGGATATCGATATGGATATCGATATGGATATCGATATGAGATATCGATATGGATATCGATATGGATATCGATATGGATATCGATATGGATATCGATATGGATATCGATATGAATATCGATATGAGATATCGATATGAATATCGATATGGATATCGATATGAGATATCGATATGAATATCGTATGGATATCGATATGAATATCGATATGGATATCGATATGGATATCGATATGAGATATCGATATGGATATCGATATGAATATCGATATGGATATCGATATGAATATCGATATGGATATCGATATGGATATCGATATGAGATATCGATATGGATATCGATATGAATATCGATATGGATATCGATATGGATATCGATATGGATATCGATATGGATATCGATATGAATATCGATATGGATATCGATATGAATATCGATATGGATATCGATATGGATATCGATATGGATATCGATATGGATATCGATATGGATATCGATATGGATATCGATATGGATATCGATATGGATATCGATATGGATATCGATATGGATATCGATATGAATATCGATATGGATATCGATATGGATATCGATATGAATATCGATATGAGATATCGATATGGATATCGATATGAATATCGATATGGATATCGATATGGATATCGATATGAATATCGATATGGATATCGATATGAATATCGATATGAGATATCGATATGAATATCGTATGGATATCGATATGGATATCGATATGAATATCGATATGGATATCGATATGAGATATCGATATGGATATCGATATGGATATCGATATGGATATCGATATGGATATCGATATGGATATCGATATGAATATCGATATGAATATCGATATGAATATCGATATGAATATCGATATGGATATCGATATGGATATCGATATGGATATCGATATGGATATCGATATGGATATCGATATGGATATCGATATGGATATCGATATGGATATCGATATGGATATCGATATGAATATCGATATGGATATCGATATGGATATCGATATGGATATCGATATGGATATCGATATGAATATCGATATGGATATCGATATGAATATCGATATGGATATCGATATGGATATCGATATGGATATCGATATGGATATCGATATGGATATCGATATGAATATCGATATGGATATCGATATGGATATCGATATGAATATCGATATGAGATATCGATATGGATATCGATATGAGATATCGATATGGATATCGATATGAGATATCGATATGGATATCGATATGAGATATCGATATGGATATCGATATGGATATCGATATGGATATCGATATGGATATCGATATGAATATCGATATCGTATGATATCGATATGGATATCGATATGGATATCGATATGGATATCGATATGGATATCGATATGGATATCGATATGAATATCGATATGGATATCGATATGAATATCGATATGGATATCGATATGGATATCGATATGGATATCGATATGAATATCGATATGGATATCGATATGGATATCGATATATCGTATGGATATCGATATGAGATATCGATATGGATATCGATATGAGATATCGATATGGATATCGGCTATGAATATCGATATGGATATCGATATGAATATCGATATGAGATATCGATATGGATATCGATATGAATATCGATATGGATATCGATATGAGATATCGATATGGATATCGATATGAATATCGATATGGATATCGATATGAATATCGATATGGATATCGGCTATGAGATATCGATATGAGATATCGATATGAGATATCGATATGAATATCGATATGAATATCGATATGGATATCGATATGGATATCGTATGGATATCGATATGAATATCGATATGGATATCGATATGAATATCGATATGAGATATCGATATGGATATCGATATGGATATCGATATGGATATCGATATGGATATCGATATGAATATCGATATGGATATCGATATGGATATCGATATGGATATCGATATGAGATATCGATATGGATATCGATATGGATATCGATATGAGATATCGATATGGATATCGATATGAGATATCGATATGGATATCGATATGGATATCGATATAGATATCGATATGGATATCGATATGGATATCGATATGAGATATCGATATGAATATCGATATGAATATCGATATGGATATCGATATGAATATCGATATGAGATATCGATATGGATATCGATATGAATATCGATATGAATATCGATATGAATATCGATATGGATATCGATATGGATATCGATATGGATATCGATATGGATATCGATATGGATATCGATATGGATATCGATATCGATATGGATATCGATATGAATATCGATATGAGATATCGATATGAATATCGATATGGATATCGATATGAGATATCGATATGGATATCGATATGGATATCGATATGAGATATCGATATGGATATCGATATGGATATCGATATGGATATCGATATGGATATCGATATGGATATCGATATGGATATCGATATGGATATCGATATGAATATCGATATCGATATGAGATATCGATATGGATATCGATATGAATATCGATATGAGATATCGATATGGATATCGATATGAATATCGATATGGATATCGATATGGATATCGATATGGATATCGATATGAATATCGATATGGATATCGATATGAATATCGATATGGATATCGATATGGATATCGATATGGATATCGATATGGATATCGATATGGATATCGATATGGATATCGATATGAATATCGATATGGATATCGATATGGATATCGATATGGATATCGATATGGATATCGATATGGATATCGATATGGATATCGATATGAGATATCGATATGAATATCGATATGGATATCGATATGGATATCGATATGGATATCGATATGGATATCGATATGGATATCGATATGGATATCGATATGAATATCGATATGGATATCGATATGGATATCGATATGGATATCGATATGGATATCGATATGGATATCGATATGGATATCGATATGAATATCGATATGAATATCGATATGGATATCGATATGGATATCGATATGGATATCGATATAGATATCGATATGGATATCGATATGGATATCGATATGGATATCGATATGGATATCGATATGAATATCGATATGGATATCGATATCGATATGGATATCGATATGGATATCGATATGGATATCGATATGGATATCGATATGGATATCGATATGGATATCGATATGGATATCGATATGGATATCGATATGGATATCGATATAGATATCGATATGGATATCGATATGGATATCGATATGAATATCGATATGGATATCGATATGGATATCGATATGAATATCGATATGGATATCGATATGGATATCGATATGAATATCGATATGGATATCGATATGGATATCGATATGGATATCGATATGGATATCGATATGGATATCGATATGGATATCGATATGAATATCGATATGGATATCGATATGGATATCGATATGGATATCGATATGGATATCGATATGGATATCGATATGGATATCGATATGGATATCGATATGGATATCGATATGGATATCGATATGGATATCGATATGAATATCGATATGGATATCGATATGAATATCGATATGGATATCGATATGAATATCGATATGGATATCGATATGGATATCGATATGGATATCGATATGGATATCGATATGGATATCGATATGGATATCGATATGGATATCGATATGGATATCGATATGGATATCGATATGGATATCGATATGGATATCGATATGGATATCGATATATGGATATCGATATGAATATCGATATGGATATCGATATGGATATCGATATGGATATCGATATGGATATCGATATCGATATGGTTATCGATATGGATATCGATATGGAAATCGACATGGTTATCGATATGGATATCGATATGGATATCGATATGAATATCGTATGGATATCGATATGGATATCGATATGGATATCGATATGGATATCGATATGGATATCGATATGGATATCGATATGGATATCGATATGGATATTGATATGGATATCGATATGGATATCGATATGGATATCGATATGGATATCGATATGGATATCGATATGGATATCGATATGGATATCGATATGGATATCGATATGGATATCGATATGGATATCGATATGGATATCGATATGAATATCGATATGGATATCGATATGGATATCGATATGGATATCGATATGAATATCGATATGGATATCGATATGGATATCGATATGGATATCGATATGGATATCGATATGGATATCGATATGGATATCGATATGAATATCGATATGGATATCGATATGGATATCGATATGGATATCGATATGGATATCGATATGGATATCGATATGGATATCGATATGGATATCGATATGGATATCGATATGAATATCGATATGGATATCGATATGGATATCGATATGGATATCGATATGGATATCGATATGGATATCGATATGGATATCGATATGGATATCGATATGAATATCGATATGGATATCGATATGGATATCGATATGGATATCGATATGAATATCGATATGGATATCGATATGGATATCGATATGGATATCGATATGGATATCGATATGGATATCGATATGGATATCGATATGGATATCGATATGGATATCGATATGGATATCGATATGGATATCGATATGGATATCGATATGGATATCGATATGGATATCGATATGGATATCGTATGATATCGATATGATATCGATATGGATATCGATATGGATATCGATATGGATATCGATATGGATATCGATATGAGATATCGATATGGATATCGATATGAGATATCGATATGAATATCGATATGGATATCGATATGGATATCGATATGGATATCGATATGGATATCGATATGAATATCGATATGGATATCGATATGGATATCGATATGGATATCGATATGGATATCGATATGGATATCGATATGGATATCGATATGGATATCGATATGGATATCGATATGGATATCGATATGAATATCGATATGGATATCGATATGGATATCGATATGGATATCGATATGGATATCGATATGGATATCGATATCGATATGGATATCGATATGGATATCGATATGGATATCGATATGGATATCGATATGGATATCGATATGGATATCGATATGGATATCGATATGGATATCGATATGGATATCGATATGAATATCGATATGGATATCGATATGGATATCGATATGGATATCGATATGGATATCGATATGGATATCGATATGGATATCGATATGGATATCGATATGGATATCGATATGGATATCGATATGGATATCGATATGGATATCGATATGAATATCGATATGGATATCGATATGGATATCGATATGGATATCGATATGGATATCGATATGGATATCGATATGGATATCGATATGAATATCGATATGGATATCGATATGGATATCGATATGGATATCGATATGGATATCGATATGGATATCGATATGAATATCGATATGGATATCGATATGGATATCGATATGGATATCGATATGGATATCGATATGGATATCGATATGGATATCGATATGGATATCGATATGGATATCGATATGGATATCGATATGAATATCGATATGGATATCGATATGGATATCGATATGGATATCGATATGGATATCGATATGGATATCGATATGAATATCGATATGGATATCGATATGGATATCGATATGAGATATCGATATGCATATGGATATCGATATGGATATCGATATGGATATCGATATGGATATCGATATGGATATCGATATGAGATATCGATATGGATATGGATATCGATATGAATATCGATATGAATATCGATATGGATATCGATATGGATATCGATATGGATATCGATATGGATATCGATATGGATATCGATATGGATATCGATATGAATATCGATATGGATATCGATATGGATATCGATATGGATATCGATATGGATATCGATATGGATATCGATATGGATATCGATATGGATATCGATATGGATATCGATATGGATATCGATATGGATATCGATATGGATATCGATATGGATATCGATATGGATATCGATATCGATATGGATATCGATATGGATATCGATATGGATATCGATATGAATATCGATATGAATATCGATATGAATATCGATATGGATATCGATATGGATATCGATATGGATATCGATATGGATATCGATATGAGATATCGATATGGATATCGATATGGATATCGATATGGATATCGATATGGATATCGATATGGATATCGATATGGATATCGATATGGATATCGATATGGATATCGATATGGATATCGATATGAATATCGATATGGATATCGATATGATATCGATATCGATATGGATATCGATATGGATATCGATATGAATATCGATATGGATATCGATATGGATATCGATATGGATATCGATATGGATATCGATATGGATATCGATATGGATATCGATATGGATATCGATATGGATATCGATATGGATATCGATATGGATATCGATATGGATATCGATATGGATATCGATATGGATATCGATATGGATATCGATATGGATATCGATATGGATATCGATATGGATATCGATATGGATATCGATATGGATATCGATATGGATATCGATATGGATATCGATATGGATATCGATATGGATATCGATATGGATATCGATATGGATATCGATATGGATATCGATATGAATATCGATATGGATATCGATATGGATATCGATATGGATATCGATATGGATATCGATATGGATATCGATATGAATATCGATATGGATATCGATATGGATATCGATATGGATATCGATATCGATATGGATATCGATATGGATATCGATATGGATATCGATATGGATATCGATATGGATATCGATATGGATATCGATATGGATATCGATATGGATATCGATATGGATATCGATATGGATATCGATATGGATATCGATACGGATATCGATATGGATATCGATATGGATATCGATATGGATATCGATATGGATATCGATATGGATATCGATATGGATATCGATATGGATATCGATATTGAATTGGATATCGATATGGATATCGATAATGAAGTGGATATCGATACGGCTATCGATATGGAAATGGATATCGATATGGATATCGATATAGATATCTATATGGATATCGATATGGATATCGATATGGAAATCGATTTGGATATCTATATGAACTATCTATATGGATATCGATATGGATATCGATATGGATATCGATATGGATATCGATATGGATATCGATATGGATATCGATATGGATATCGATATGGACTATCTATATGGATATCGATATGGATATCGATACGGATATCGATATGAATATCGATATGGATATCTATAAGGATATCGATATGAATATCTATATCGATATGCATATCGATATGGATATCGATATGGATATCGATATCGGTATGGATATCGATGTGGATATCAATGTGGATATCGATATGGATATCGATGCTGAAATGGATATCGATATGGATATCGATATGTATATCGATATGGATATCGATATAGATATCGATATAGATATCGATATGGATATCGATATTGATATCGATATGGATATGGATATTGAAATGGATATCGATATGAACATCGATATCGAAATGGATAACGATATCGATATGGATATCGATATGGAATCGATATGGATATCGATATGGAATCGATATGGACATCGATATGGATATCGATATGGATATCGATATGGATATCGATATGTATATCAATATGGATATCGATATGGATATCGATATAGATATCGATATGGATATCGATATTGATATCGATATGGATATCGATATTGATATCGATATGAATATCGATATTGAATTGGATATCGATATGGATATCGATAATGAAGTGGATATCGATATGGATATCGATATGGAAATCGATATCGATATGGATATCGATATAGATATCTATATGGATATCGATATGGATATCGATATGGAAATCGATTTGGATATCTATATGAACTATCTATATGGATATCGATATGGATATCGATACGGATATCGATTTGGATATCGATATGGATATCGATATGGATATCGATATGGCTATCGATATTTATATCGATTTCGATATGGATGTCGATATGAATATTAATATGGATATCGATATTGATATCGCTTTGGATATCCATATGGATATCGATATCATTATGGCTATCGATATGGATATCGATTTGGATATCGATATAGGATATCGATATCGATATCGATATGGATATCGGATATGGATATCGATAGAGGTGATATCGATATGGATATCAATATGGATATCGATATGGATATCAATATGGATATCGATATGGATATCGATATGGATATCGATATGGATATCGATATGGATATCGATATGGATATCGATATGGATATCGATATGGATATCGATATGGATATCGATATGGATATCGATATGAATATCGATATGATATCGATATGGATATCGATATGGATATCGCATATGGATAATGATATCGATATCGATATATCGATATGGATATCGATATGGATATCGATATGGATATCGATATGGATATCTATATCGATATGGATATCGATATGGATATGGATATCGATTTGGATATTGATAATGATATTGATGTGTATATCGATATGGATTTCGATATGACCATCAATATGGATATCGATATCGATATGGATATCTATATCGATATGGATATCGATATGGATATCGATATGAATATCGATATTTATATCGAAATGGATATCGATATGGATATCGATATGGATATCCATAAGGAAATCGATATGGATATCGATAACGATATGGATATCGATATGGATATCGATATGGATATCGATATGGATATCGCTATGGATAACGATAAAGCTATCGATAAGGATATCGATGTGGAAATCGATATGGATATCGATATCGATATGGATATCGATATCGATATGGATATCGATATCGATATCGATATGGATATCGATATGGATATCGATATGGACATCGATCTGGATATCGATATGGATATCGATATGGATATCGATATGGATATCGATATGGATATCGATATGGATATCGATATGGATATCGATATGGATATCGATATGGAAATCGATATGGCATACGATATGGATATCGATATGGATATCGATATGGATATCGATATGGATATCGATATGGATATCGATATGTACTATCGATATGGATATCGATACGGATATGGATATCGATATGGATATCGATATGGATATCGATATGGCTATCGATATTTATATCGATATCGATATGAATATCGATATGGATATCGATATGGATATCGATATGATATCCATATGGATATCGATATCGATTGATATCGATATGGATATCGATATGGTATCGATATGGATATCGATATGGATATCGATATGCATCGATATGGATATCGATATCGATATGGATATCGATATCGATATGGATATCGATATGGATATCGATATGGATATCGATATGAATATTTATATGGATATCGATATGGGATATCGATATCGGATATCGATATCGATATGGATATCGATATCGATATGGATATCGATATGGATATCGATATGGATATCGATATGGATATCGATATCGATATGAATATATGATATCGATATGGATATCGATATGGATATCGATATGGATATCGATATGGATATCGATATGGATATCGATATGGATATCGATATCGATATCGATATGGATATCGATATGGATATCGATATGGATATCGATATGGATATCGATTTCGATATGGATGTTCATATGGATATCGATATCGATATCGATATGGATATCAATATGGATATCGATATGGATATCGATTTCGATATGGATGTTCATATGGATATTGATATGGATATTGATATGGATATTGATGTAGATATCGATATGCACATCGATATGGATATCGATATGGATGCTGATTTGGATATTGATTTGGATATCGATATGGATATCGATATGGATATCGATATGGATATCGATATGGATATCGATATGGATATCGATATGGATATCGAAGTTAACATAGGAGTTAACACAGAGCGAGCTGTCACAACGTAGAGTCAACGAGCTGCCTCCCAGCTAGGAGAACAGGCAGTTCTAGTCGGGGAGTCAAACAACTCACAACTAAATTACTCTAAAATGTATTCTTGTAACGTTTCCTTGAATTCCTGGTTGTAATTATAATAAAGGATTGTAAACCTAAGGATTAAAATAAGAAACATCCACAGGAATCGTATCCTGTGGAAAATGTTTCCTTAACTGGCGCCCGAGCAGGGACCCCTTCGTGTTGTGTTAAGTGCGCGTAATAACAAAATATAACAAATTAATTAAGTCAAAAATTTTTAAATCAAATTGCCCTTGTGCAAAATGAAACGAGTGAATAAGAAAAAAGCCGGCGACGAATTTTGGGGGGACAGATCACTATGATGTGTGATGTCGGGGTTCAACTCCCTGTCTTATGGCTATATCAAGGAAAAAAATAGATAAATAAGTAACCTCTATGTGCAATTTTAAGATAACAAAATGAAAAAGCTGATGACAAATTTTGGGTGGGCAATTAATGTGTGATGTCTGGGTTCAACTCCCCGTTCTAAGGCTAAGTAATAACCAAGTAAAACCCCAGTATAACTAAAAGGTGGAAATTGGCAGCGAAAGATGGGGGGCACACAACACATATGTGTCGGGGTTCGACTCCCTGCTGTCCAATTATCTCAACCAAGTAATTAAATTAAAAATTGCACTAATAACCAAAATTTGCAGCCAAGACAAGGCATTGAGCTTGCAGCGCGTACTTTTCGCAACCGAAGGTGGTCTATTTAGTTTTAAGAGATAACCACTGTGGCAGCTTCGGGCTTGCAAGTGGCATTTTAGTTAAGAGATAACCACTGTGGCAGCTTCGGGCTTGCAAGTGGCATTTTAGTGTTAAGAAAACCCACCGTCAGCTTAAGGCTGTAAGTGGCCTGTAAACTAAATAAAATAAAAGAAAAATATAAAAAAATAAAAGGGAGAAAATTGAACGTGCGTTATAGTTGACATGAACCCTTGTGCATGTGCCTGGCCACAATCGAAAATCCCTTCAAATAAAAGAAATCCAAAGATAAATAAAAAAAACAAAAAATTATTGCAGCCGATAAATAAGAACCATTGTAATTATGTTTATTAAAAGAAATTTTTATCTTCAACAGATCGCAAAGAAGAGGACGCACCGAGCGCACCGGATCGAAGAAGCCATTAAAACATTACATTAAGAACCTTGTAATATTATGTTTACTAAAACTAATTTTTTTTCTTCAATAGATCGTGAAGGAAAGTCACACCAAGCGCGATACATTGAAGAAACCATTAAAACATTACACTAATTCATTAAGAACAAGGGGGTAAGTGAGGCGAAATTCTCCTGGCAATAACAATAAGTAGTTTTGGTAAACATTGAAGATTTGAGATCAGTGAAAAGACCCGTAACGGGCATATCCCTGAAAGTCGGAAAAAAAGAGAAAGATTAGAAAAAAACATCGTTACGTAATATCTTACTAATTTCCGAAATCTAAGAAAATGTCCGACCAAGAATTAGCGTCTGCTTTTATAGTGAGTGGCTATTCCTTTGCTTACTGGGAGGTCCAAATCGCTAAACTTGTTGCATGACAACACACATCCTGACGAAGTGCATAATATACTTGAACATCTAGTTGAAGACTTCTCAGATATTTTCAAACCACTCGACCCAAGTAAGGACGTCAAGACAATGATGAGAGCGGAGATTCGGACCAACACCCAGGTAACCGTCTTTGCAACCCCTACCCGGCCCATATGCGAGAAGAGGTGGAACGGCAGGTAACTGAGCTCGCCAACCAGGGAATAATAAGACCATCCAAAAGCCCGTACAATTCGCCAGTCTGGGTAGTACCCAAAAAAACCAAAACCCAATGGCGAGAAACAGTATCGCATGGTAATTGGCTCCAAGCGTCTTAATGCAATAACAATACCAGATACATACCCAATACCAGATATTACTTCAATTCTGGCCAGCTTAGGGAAGGCTAAGTACTTTGCAACACTTGATCTGACCTCAGGGTTCCACCAGGCGTTAATGAAAGAATCGGACATGCCAAAAACGGCTTTTTCCACCCTCAATGGCAAATACGAGTCTATTTCCCAACGCATGATTGACGATGTGCTTAGGCCACTTATTGGCAAGACGTGTTATGTCTATATAGACGATATAATTGTTTTTGGAGACAGCTATAAGAGTCACTGGAGACATTTGCGCGAAGTTTTTGAAATATTTCGGGGTGCAGATTTAAAGGTCAACCTTGAAAAAACGCATTTCCTGTCAACTCAGGTGGAATTTTTCGGGTTACGTTATAACCTCTGAAGGCATCAAGACAGATATGAAAAAATTGAGGCCATTAGGAATCTCGCGCCACCCTCTAATGTCAAGGAACTAAGAAGTTTCCTGGGTATGACTTCCTATTATAGGAAATTCATACAAGACTATGCGAGGGTTGCGAAGCCTCTTACCAACCTTACGCGAGGGATAAGCTCCGAAATAAAAGCCTCTCAATCAAAGAAAATACCTTTGGAATTAAAGGATGCCGAATTAAAAGCGTTCGAAGAATTGAAAACTCTTATTTCGTCATCTGAAGTTTTAGCTTTCCCGGACTTTCATGAACCTTTCCATTTGACTACCGACGCTTCTGAATATGCATTGGGCGCTGTCTTGCCTCAAATTCAAGATGGGAGGGGCGATAGACCGATTGTATATATTTCGAGGTCCCTAACAAAAACAAAAGAAAGCTATGCTACCAATGGGAAGGAAATGTTAACGACAGTCTGGTCATTAGATAATTTGCGGTCATACCTTTATGGTGCTGGGTGTATCAAAATCGTCACGGATCATCAACCTCTTACATATTCCATGGGAAACCACAATTACAATGCAAAAGTGAAAAGATGGAAGGCACGTATCGAGGAATACAATTGTGAGCTGATTTACAAATCAGGGATATCTAATGTTGTTGCAGAAGCACTTTCACGTCTCCCTCAACAAATAAACATATTGGATACAGAATCACTTGCTGTTGACGTTTCGCAGAGCAGATCAAATTCAATGGCAACAGTGCATAGGACGGACCTTATACTGCATGTAGAAGCCCCAGTTAATGTCTTCAGGAATCAACTAGTGTTTGATTCCGAGACGACAAATTACTCCCTCGAGACACCATTTCCTGGGTATACAAGACACATTATTCCTCTGGCGAACATTATGAACTCCTTGCCCATTATTTTAAAGAATCACAAAAATCGTAAACGGAATTAAGATCCCCGAGGTTTATTTACAGTTATTCTGGGAAACTTACTCAAGACTGCCCACCTTTTTTAAGGTACGAATTGCGGATCGACTGGTGAAAGATATTACTGATGAGAATGAAATATCAGAGCTCATAGCCAGGGAACACTCCCGAGCACATAGGAACCCAGAGGAGGTTAGGTTACAATTACTGGTTAACTGCTACTTCACAAAAATGAGAAGCCGCATTAAAGCATTTACAGACGTGTGTCAAATTTGCAAATACCAGAAATATGAAAGGCATCCTAACAAGCCATTTCTACAACCAAACACCAATTCCAACTCGTCCTTGCGAAGTGCTGCACATAGACATCTTTATGTTAGAAAACCAAAAATATCTTAGTTGTCCGGATAAGTTTTCCAAATATGCAAAGCTCTTTCCGATTGAGCACAAGTCGGCATTACACCTACGTGAAGAGCTAGCTAATGTCTTGCATTATTTCACTGCTCCAAAAATACTGGTATCCGATAACGAACGGGGATTGCTCTGCCCGACGGTTCTGAACTTTTGAAATCTCTCGATATCGAAGTTTATTATTCACCAACACAGAAAAGTGAAGTGAACGGGCAGATTGAAGGATTTCACTCAACGTTTATAGAGATTTTTCGCTGCCTTAAACAAGAATATCCCATGTTCACGTCTGGAGAGTTGGTGGCGATAAAGAGGGATAAAGAAAAAACCGGCAGATATCTTTTTAATCAATCCACGTCCATCGAGGATTTACAAAAGATGATCGAACTTAGATAAAGGGAGCATAAGGACATAGAGCGGCTATTACGGCGTCATCAAGAGGGGTCTAATAATGGGAAAAACAAAGTAAGATCGGCCCCGTTGAACTATAAGCTCGGACAAGACATTTTTTTTTGTAACGAACAAGCAGATTAAAGACAAGCACAGGACGTTTTAATAAGAAGACCATCGAACAACACAGACGTTTAACAGTGCAAACGCGATCGGGAAAAATCTTTCACCATGAAAGGAATTAGGATTTGTCTTAAATAGGTTGGCGGTTAAAATGAGAAATAGATAGGTTAGTTAAAATTGAATAGCTTAAATCGTAGTTAATTTTCTCTTCCTTGCACCTGTTAATCCTTCTTGAAAACATTTCCCTTTCTCTCTTTAAAAGAATAGGGGTTTTCCACATACCTCAATCTAAACACATTGTCTCACATAGTAAAAGCCAAGTGGAGGATTTCGTGTCATTACCCGATTTATCAATCTCACATAGAAATTATATCTTTAAGCACACAAAAATGTAATACTAACACACCTCCCCATCAGCGCTTCACTATTCTTTTCATGGTGGCTTATGTCAACAGAGGTCAGTTACGATGAAACAAGGCAGTGCTTGGAGAATGGATGGTTACGCCAATTTACTGCATCTAATCAAGTTGACGGGATGGAGTCGGCCATCGAAGAACTCAAACCCGAGGGATGACCCTGTTTCACTTCGAGCAAGACCAATGGTTGCTGTCAATCGGTTGGCTGGAATCCCCTTGAAGGTGGATCGTCGGAGGCCAGAGAGCTGGACTGGTGAATCGAAACTTTTCAGACGAGGAGGAAATATTTGTTGACTCATCTGCGGGACGCAGATATTTGAGGAGGGAGGAGTTAACATAGGAGTTAACACAGAGCGAGCTGTCACAACGTAGAGTCAACGAGCTGCCTCCCAGCTAGGAGAACAGGCAGTTCTAGTCGGGGAGTCAAACAACTCACAACTAAATTACTCTAAAATCGATATTCTTGTAACGTTTCCTTGATATTCCTGGATATCGAATTATAGATATCGATATATGGATATGGATATCGATATGAAACATCGATATGGATATCGATATCGATATGGATATCGATATGGATATCGATATATGGATATCGATATGGATATCGATATGGATATCGATATGGATATCGATATGGATATCGATATGGATATCGATATCGATATGGATATCGATATGGATATCGATATGGATATCGATATGGATATCGATATGGATATCGATATGGATATCGATATGGATATCGATATGGATATGGATATCGATATGGATATCGTTATGGATATCGATATGGATATCGATATGGATATCGATATGGATATCGATATGGATATCGATATGGATATCGATATGGATATCGATATGGATATCGATGTCGATATCGATATGGATATCGATATGGATATCGATATGGATATCGATATGGATATCGATATGGATATCGATATGGATATCGATGTCGATATCGATATGGATATCGATATGGATATCGATATGGATATCGATATGGATATCGATATGGATATCGATATGGATATCGATATGGATATCGATATGGATATGGATATCGATATGGATATCGATATGGATATCGATATCGATATGGATATCGATATGGATATCGATATGGATATCGATATGGATATCGATATGGATATCGATATGGATATCGATATGGATATCGATATGGATATCGATATGGATATCGATATGGATATCGATATATGGATATCGATATGGATATCGATATGGATATCGATATGGATATCGATATGGATATCGATATGGATATCGATATGGATATCGATATGGATATCGATATGGATATCGATATGGATATCGATATGGATATCGATATCGATATGGATATCGATATGGATATCGATATGGATATCGATATGGATATCGATATGGATATCGATATGGATATCGATATGGATATCGATATGGATATCGATATGGATATCGATATGGATATCGATATGGATATCGATATGGATATCGATATGGATATCGATATGGATATCGATATGGATATCGATATGGATATCGATATCGATATATGGATATCGATATGGATATCGATATGGATATCGATATGGATATCGATATGGATATCGATATGGATATCGATATGGATATGGATATCGATATGGATATCGATATTGATATCGATATGGATATCGATATGGATATGGATATCGATATGGATATCGATATGGATATCGATATGGATATCGATATGGATATCGATATGGATATCGATATGGATATCGATATGGATATCGATATGGATATCGATGATATCGATATCGATATGGATATCGATATGGATATCGATATGGATATCGATATGGATATCGATATTGATATCGATATGGATATCGATATGGATATCGATATGGATATCGATATGGATATCGATATGGATATCGTTATGGATATCGATATGGATATCGATATCGATATGAATATCGATATGGATATCGATATGGATATCGATATGGATATCGATATGGATATCGATATGGATATCGATATGGATATCGATATGGATATCGATATATATGGATATCGATATGGATATCGATATGGATATCGATATGGATATCGATATGGATATCGATATGGATATCGATATGGATATCGATATGGATATCGATATGGATATCGATATGGATATCGATATGGATATCGATATGGATATCGATATGGATATCGATATGGATATCGATATGGATATCGATATATCGATATCGATATGGATATCGATATGGATATCGATATGGATATCGATATGGATATCGATATGGATATCGATATGGATATCGATATGGATATCGATATGATATCGAAATAGATATCGATATGGATATCGATATGGATATCGATATGGATATCGATATGGATATCGATATGGATATCGATATGGATATCGATATGGATATCGATATGGATATCGATATGGATATCGATATCGATATGGATATCGATATGGATATCGATATGGATATCGATATGGATATCGATATCGATATGGATATCGATATGGATATCGATATGGATATCGATATCGATATGGATATCGATATGGATATCGATATGGATATCGATATGGATATCGATGTCGATATGGATATCGATATGGATATCGATATGCATATCGATATGGATATCGATATGGATATCGATATGGATATCGATATGGATATCGATATGGATATCGATATGGATATCGATATGGATACCGATATGGATATCGATATGGATATCGATATGGATATCGATATCGATATGGATATCGATATGGATATCGATATGGATATCGATATGGATATCGATATGGATATCGATATGGATATCGATATGGATATCGATATGGATATCGATATGGATATCGATATGGATATCGATATTGATATCAATATGGATATCGATGATATGATATCGTTATTGATATCGATATGGATATCGATATGGATATCGATATGGATATCGGTATGGATATCGATATGGATATCGATATGGATATCGATATGGATATCGATATGGATATCGATATGGATATCGATATGGATATCGATATGGATATCGATATGGATATCGATATGGATATCGATATGGATATCGATATGGATATCGATATATCGATATCGATATCGATATCGATATCGATATCGATATCGATATGGATATCGATATGGATATCGATATGGATATCGATATGGATATCGATATAGATATCGATATGGATATCGATATCGATATCGAAATAGATATCGATATGGATATGGATATCGATATGAACATCGATATGGATATCGATATGGATATCGATGTCGATATGGATATCGATGTCTATATGGATATCGATATGGATATCGATATGGATATCGATATGGATATCGATATGGATATCAATTTGGATATCGATATGGATATCGATATGGATATCGATATGGATATGGATATCGATATGGATATCGATATCGATATGGATATCGATATGGATATGGATATCGATATGGATATCGATATGGATATCGATATCGATATCGATATGATATATCGATATGGATATCGATATGGATATCGATATGGATATCGATATCGATATCGATATCGTTATGGATATCGATATGGATATCGATATGGATATCGATATGGATATCGATATCGATATCGATATGGATATCGAAATTGATATCGTTATAGATATCGATAATATGGATATCGATATGGATATCGGCTATGAATATCGATATGGATATCGATATGAATATCGACGCAGATATCGATATGAATATCGGCTATGGATATCGGCTATAGATATCGATAGATATCGATATGGATATCGGCTATCGATATGAATATCGGCGATATAGATATCGATATGAATATATCGATATGGATATCGTATAGGGATATCGTGGATATCGATATGAATATCGATATGGATATCGATATGCATATGATATCGATATGGATATCGATATGGATATCGATATGAATATCGAGTATGGCGCCGATATGGATATCGATATAGTTTCGATATCGAAATAGATATCGATATGGATATGAATATCGATATGAATATCGATATGGATATCGATATGGATATCGATGTCGATATGGATATCGATGTCTATATGGATATCGATATGGATATCGATATGGATATCAATTTGGATATCGATTTGGATATCGATATGGATATCGATATGGATATGGATATCGATATTGATATCGTTATTGATATCGATATGGATATCGATAGGGATATCGATAGGGAAATCGATAGGGATATCGATATGGATATCGATGTCGATATGGATATATCGATATATCGATATGGATATCGATATGGATATCGGTATGGCTATCGATATGGATATCGATATGGATTTCGATATCGAAATAGATATCGATATGGATATGGATATCGATATGAACATCGATAAGGATATCGATAAGGATATCGATATGGATATCGATGTCGATATGGATATCGATGTCTATATGGATATCGATATGGATATCAATATGTATATCGATATGGATATCAATATGGATATCGATATGGATATCGATATGGATATCGAAATGGATATCGATATGGATATCGGCGTAGATCGATATCGATATCGATATCGATATCGATATGAATATCGATATGAATATCGATATGGATATCTATGGATATCGATATGGATATCGATATGGATATCGACGATATGAATATCGATATGGATATCGATGATATGAATATCGATATGGATATCGATATGGATATCGATATGGATATCGATATGGATATCGATATGGATATCGATATGAATATCGTGTCGATATGAATGGAAATCGATATTGATATCATTAGATATCGATATGAATATCGTATAGGGATATCGATATAGATATCGAAATGGATATCGATATCGTATAGATATCGATATGAATATCGATATCGGATATGAATATCGATATGAATATCGATATCGATATGAATATCGGTATAGATATGAGCTATCAATATGATATCGATATGAATATCGACTATGGATATCGATATGAATATCGATATGAATATCGATATAGATATCGATATGGATATCGATATGAATATCGATATCGATATCGATATCACGAATATGGATATCGATATGAGATATCGATATGATATAAAATATGGATATCGATATCAATTATGAGATATCGATATGAGATATCGTATAGATTATCAATATGAATATCGGATGAGATATCGATATGAATATCGATATGGATATCGGCTATGAATATCGATATGAATATCGGCATATAGATATCGGCTATAGATATCGATATGAGATATCGATATGGATATCGATATGGATATCGATATGGATATCGATATGGATATCGATATCGATATCGATATCGATATGGATATCGATATGGATATCGATATGAATATCGTGGATACCGATATGGATATCGATATGGATATCGATATGGATATCGATATGGATATCGATATCGAAATAGATATCGATATGGATATCGATATGAATATCGATATGGATATCGATATGAATATCGATATGGATATCGTGTGGATATGAATATCGATATGGAATATCGATATGGATATCGATATGGATATCGATGTCGATATCGATATGGATATCGATATGGATATCCATATATCGATATTGATATCGTTATGGATATCGATATGGATATCGATATGGATATCGATATGGATATCGATATGAGATATCGATATGGATATCAATATGGATATCGATATGGATATCGATATGGATATCGATATGGATAATATCGATATGGATATCGATATGGATATCAATATGGATATCGATATGGATATCAATATGCAATATCGATATGGATATCGATATGGATATCGATATGGATATCGATATGGATATCGATATGGATATCGATATGGATATCGATATGGATATCGATATGGATATCGATATGGATATCAATATGGATATCGATGATATGATATCGTTATGGATATCGATATGGATATCGATATGGATATCGATATGGATATCGGATATGGATATCGATATGGATATCGATATGAATATCGATATCGAAATATGATATCGATATGGATATCGATATGAATATCGATATGGATATCGATATGGATATCGATATGGATATCATTAACATATATCGATATGGATATCGATATGGATATCATTATGGATATCGATATGAATATCGAAATCGATATGGATATCGAAAATGGATATCGATATGAATATCGATATGGATATCGATATGGATATCGATATAGATATCGATATGGATATCGATATGGATATCGATATAAATATCGATATGGATATCGATATAGATATCGGATGGATATCGATATGGATATCGATATGGATATCAATATGGATATCGATATGGATATCGATATGGATATCGGCTATGGATATCGATATGGATATCGTATAGAGATATCGATATGAATATCAATATATGAATATCGATGATATGAATATCGATATGGATATCGATATGGATATCGATATGGATATCGATATGGATATCGGTATGAATATCGATATGGATATCGATATGGATATCGAATATCGGATATCGATATGGATATCGATATGAATATCGATATGGATATCGATATGGATATCGATATGGATATCGATATCGATATCGATATCGATATAAATATCGATATGGATATCGATATACATATGGATATCGGCTATGATATATCGATATGGATATCGGTATGGATATCGATATGGATATCGTATAGATATCGATATCGAAATAGATATCGATATGGATATCGGCTATGAATATCGATATGGATATCGATATAGGATATCGATATGGATATCGATATGGATATCGATATATCGATATGGATATCGTGTCGATATGGATATCGATATGGATATCGATATGGATATCGATATGAATATCAATATGGATATCGATATGAATATCGGCCATAGATATCGGCAGATATCGTATATGAATATCGATATGAATATCGTATATGAATATCGGCCAAAGGATATCGATATCGATATGAATATCGTATAGATATGAATATCGATATAGATATGAATATCGATATGGATATCGATATGGATATCGATATGGATATCGTATAGGAATATCGATATGGATATCGGCGAGAGATATCGATATGAATATCGATATGAATATCGATATCGGCCGATATCGATATCGATATGAATATCGATATGGATATCGATATGAATATCGATATGGATATCGACAAAGGATATCGATATGGATATCGATATGGATATCGATATCGATATGGATATCGATATGGATATCGATATGGATATCGATATGGATATCGATATGGATATCGATATAAATATCGATTTGGATATCGATATGGATATCGAAATAGATATCGATATGGATATGGATATCGATATGAACATCGATATGGATATCGATATGGATATCGATGTCGATATGGATATCGATGTCGATATGGATATCGATATGGATATCGATATGGATATCGATATGGATATCGATATGGATATCGATATGGATATCGATATGGATATCGAATATGAATATCGATATGAATATCAGATATGGATATCGATATCGTGTAATATCGATATAGATATGAATATCGATATGGATATCATTAATGATATCGATATGGATATCGTATAGATATCGATATAGGATATCGGCAAATGAATATCGATATGGATATCGATATGAATATCGATATGAATATCATTATCGAATATCATATAGATATCGATATGGATATCGATATGAATATCATGGTATGAATATCGATATGGATATCGATATGAATATCGATATGAATATCGATATAGATATCGAAATGGATATCGTTATGGATATCGATATGAATATCGATATGGATATCGATATGAATATCGATATGGATATCGATATCGATATGAATATCGATATGGATATCGGCTATGGATATGGATATCGATATGGATATCGATATCGTATGAATATCGATATGAATATCGAATATCGATATCGATATGAATATCGATATAGATATCGGCTATGAATATCGAATATCGAATATCGATATCGATATGAATATCGGCTATGAATATCGATATGAGATATCGATATGGATATCGGCTATGAGATATCGATCGGCTATGAATATCG